>VZTH01006317.1:809828-898786 GCA_013397815.1 Aleadryas rufinucha
GGCGGCGGCGGCGGCGGCAGCGGCGGCGCTCGGCCGGACCCGGCACAGGCAAGTGGGGCGGCGGGAGCGGGGAGAGAGCACCGAGCGCCGGCGGGACGGGACGGGACGGGACGGGACGGGACGGGACGGGACGGGACGGGACGGGACGGGACGGGGCGGGACGGGGGTCGCCCCGACCCTCCGCACAGGCGGGGGGGGGGGGGNACCTGTATATGGTCTCCTAGAAGTTGCCTAAAGCTCCTCATCTCACTTCTAATTCTCCCTCTGCTCTGTCTACAAAACGTAAAAGTGCATCAGTAGTGACACACACCTTCCTCTTAACTGCATCTCCAGCACCTGGCTTTTTCCCTCGAACAAGGCTGCACATTCCTCCCAGTGCACAGAGTGTAATACGCTCTGTCAGCTCCCTGGCAAGTTCTGGGAGTGTCTCTTACTCCAGGTTTGCACAGCCTGGCGCAGAAAAGCCTTGCTCAAGGCTGGGGTTCCTGGTAAAGACAAAACATAACAAAACAATAGTTCAAAGGATTCGCTTTAGGGCAGATTGCAGCTGCTTCACATCACACCAGAGCCATGATCCTACCACTCGAGGTGAGATGGCTTTAAAACGGTCATAATTTAGCATTTTTCACTCACTTTGGTTTTAGCAGTGTTACATCAGAAATTATAGAGGTCCTCTTTCTAATAACGTACTTCTTTGGGGAAAAGATACTTGGAACATGTCTCTGTTGCTGTTTGCAGATATGATATTGGATCATTAACCCTGTAGGACAAGGACCAAATCTTTCATCTTGGAGGGCAGCTCCTGTGTCCCAGGTACTACCTGGAATAGGGAATGCTGCAGAAAGATGCTCTACAATTACCTGAAAGGAAGTTGTAGCCAGGTGGGAGTCAGCCTCTTCTCCCACGCAACCAGCCACAGGATGAGAGGACACAGTCATAAGCTGCGCCAGGGGATGTTCACACCGAACATCAGGAAGAATTTTTTCATGGAGAGGGTGGCTAAGCATTGGAATGGACTGCCCAGGGGAGTGGTGAAGCCACCATTTCTGGATGTGTTCAATAAGCAAATTGACTGTGGCTCTGAAGTTGATACGATGATTTTCAGCCAAAGGTTAGACTCGATGGTCTAGGAGATGTTGTCCAACCTCTATGACTGTAACCCACAAGACACTTTGTTCTGCTGCCCAACTCCTCCAAGAACTGCCCTTTGCCATTTCACTGGCGTTCACTGAGCAGAGCTCGGGCAGTGGGGACGGCAGTGCCTCCATGGCTTTTGGGGAAACAGCAGAACCCTGAGTCCTCAGGGATGCCATTGGTCCCCCAGCGTGGCGGGACCCAGCCCTCTGCCCTCACAGCACGAACGGGAAAGATTTTGGTATTTTTCAGCTTCCTTAGGACAAACAACTTCCTCCACGCTCCGAGCTTTGCCCAGGTAACTTTGGGCAAAGTTTGGACTGTGGCTCCTNGGCTCCAGGGCAAGCCCGGCAGCCGGGAGAGCACCTGGGCACCCGAAAAGCGGGGCTGCTCTGCGCTGTCCGGAGTGCGGCTGGACACAGCGCCATCCCCGCCGTCACGCAGCACCCGCTCCGGCCAGCCGCCTTACAGTAACAGGATGGCTTGGGGTGGAAGGGACCTTAAAGATCATGTCGTTCCAACACCTTGCCGTGGGCAGGGACAACTTGCACTAGAGACCAGGTTGCTCAGAGCCCCATCTAACGTGGTCTCGAACACCTCTAGGGATAGCGGCATCCGCAATTTCCCTGGGCAGCCTGCACCAGTGCCTGTCCGCGCTCACAGTAAATAATTTTTTTCCAATACCTAACTTCAACATACTCTCTTTCAGTTGGAGCCCATTGCCCCGTCCTCTCACTACGTGCTCTTGCAGACAGTGTTGCCCCATCTTTCCTGAAAACTTTCTTTCAGTTCCCTTCAAGGGGCATTCAGAATGAGCTACAACCTTCTCAGCTGTCCCTGTGAAACCTTTTGCGCAAAAGGAACATGGGTTGTACTTAGCTTGTCACAAAAACCCCAGGGACAAACCCTACCCGTGTGCTTTCTGAGAGTTTATGCATCTGAGCATCCCTGCAACTTACATGGCAGGCCTTAGGGGGCTGCAGGCTGGACAAAATCTTGCCTTTTTTTCTTGGTGGTGGTTTTTTTTTGTTGTTTTTTGGTTTTTTTGTTTTTTGCGGTTTTTTTTTTTTTTTTTTTTTTTTTTTTTTTTACTTTAGATCAAAATATTAAGTTTCCTTGCTAATCTTGTTAGGATATCATAATCACCAGAATTCACTAGCAGTTACAATAAAATCTCCCACTGAAAGTGAACAGACTTAAAAATCTGGAGACTTTTCCCCTGAGTGTAAGTTCAGAAAAAAAGTTACAGTCACTCTCCATGATCGTGGAGGTCCCTTCCAAACCTTAACAATTCTCTGATTCTATTCTATAAATTATTAATGCATTATGATTTGATTCCTTGTATGTATCACCAGAAATAAGGTTTGGGATTCTTTGTAACTGTCAATACAGCAACACAGACAGCGAAACACTCCTGTGCCTAAGTCCTCCTCACCAATTTAATGAAACAAAGAAAATATTCAGGCAATATTTTTTTCCTCTCAGAATGGAAGTAGTAAAGAGGAGGGAAATGTCACTGGACAATTTCCACTGATGTTATATACAGTGTCCTTCATGCCACACACAGAATCATCCCATCAGCCTTTTTTAGGGAGAAACTAAAACCTGTCACTTTTACTTTTACATGAGTAAGTGCTCAGGACTCCATTAAACCTTGAAATACTACTCTTTTTTTTCCCCCCTCTGACTTTAAAAAATGTAAAATCAAAGACTACAGCTTTAAAAATATGATGTCTTCTCTATTTGAAACTGTTGGCATTCTGAGACTACGATTCAGAACTGGAAATAGAAAAGCTGTGTATGAAAAGGTCAGCTTTCTACAAAAATGTCCATTTTGATGAAATCTTGTCTTTTTCTTCAGGAAAAGTTTCTATCAAAAATGTTCCAACAGATCCATAATTTGTTGATCCACTTCAGTCTTTAGCCCCTGAATGGATTTTGTGTCTTGTGTTCACAAGAACAAACAGTCTGATGAAAGGGAAGACCACCTCTGGTATGGGGTCAGGGTGTTGGCAGAGCCCACTCGAGGACTGGGATCCCAGGACACAGGTCCTAGGGCATCCCTCTTCTCTGCTCATCCAGGGTGGCCTGTTCTCAACCCCAGCACTGACTTTTTATCCACATGCCACATCTGGGATCACAGCCTGGCATAGCCTGCCCTGAGGCAACGTTTTACCTTCAGTCTGCTCTGCATTGAACACACCACAGTGAGAATGGTGTTTTCATCAGGGGGATTAATAACTACAGCGTGCAGCCCTAGAGAATGGACTCTGTCATGAGTGGGGAGAGTCACTCAGGCTGAGGTGTCCTCCTGCAGAGTCTGCTCACCCAAAATAACCTCTTTTGACCATGGAGAGGAGCAGGGATTAATTCAGTCCCCCCTAAAATCTAGAACAACCAAGTTTCTATCACCAGCATCTCAGTTATCAGGCAAAACTTCCTTGGGATAGTTTTTTCACTACAAATTTCAGATCCTGTCATCAGGTGGTGCAACTTTTGCTTATCTTACAGTTTTCATATGACTTTATGCTTACTTTTTTTTTTCCTTTCTGTAACATCAAAGATAATTAAATGGCAATTTAAAATAGAGAAGATGTACTAGATTTAGGTTGTAAAGCAGTACTCTCCAAACAGACACTGTGGGGCTTTAGAAACAGCACAGCAACACACAACCATTATGGCTTTAGGAAAAATTTGAGTGGTATGAACTCACCAAGAAGAGAGCAAAATCATTGCTTTCCACTACTCTTCAATAAGAATAGTTCTACCTGGGTTTGAAGATTACAGTCCTAGACTTCTTCTCTTGATGAGAGATGGTTTGTAAATCTTGCCACTTTATAAGCATCATAAAGTACCCCAAAACATTTACATAAAGGAAGGGAATTGGCAGAGGTGCCCATTCAAGTGTAAGAGCCAAAACTTTAATGGCCTTGCTCACTTTTCTCCCTCTTCCCTTTAACTGACTATATTTATTCAAGTACCACCTGTTTTGAAAAACAGAATAAAATTATAAAGCATATAAGAGCTACAATGAAAATAACTGATTTATGCCGTTTGGATTAGTAATTCATATTCACTTTCCAGGGGCAAACATGTTTAATTCTTTTCTTTTGCAGTATGTCCCAATGGAGCCAAGTTCAACAACTGGAAATAAAGTTTTTGGAGCAGGTAGACCAGTTCTACGATGATAATTTCCCCATGGAAATCCGGCACCTACTAGCACAATGGATAGAAAGCCAGGACTGGTAGGATTTTATTTATTCTCTCTACTATTGTTTCAATCACCAACAATTCTTTTGTTTTTTGGCAGGCTTTAGGGTGCTAATTTATGAACTGTGCATGTATCTACATTCCAGATACTCCACTCTATTTCACTAGTTATGGATTTAGCCATTTAAGCTTAAGGAATATTGGGAGGTGAGGTTTCACATTTGAACTTACTCCTAAACAAAAATCCAATAAAAATTGATTTAAAAAATAATTCAAGTTCATTTTCAATGGAAATGTTATACATTTACCTCTTGCAGCATAAAATTATTCACTTGTCCAAAACTGCACTTAAAGCTGCATAATTCTGGGGAACAAGCCAGCTGTTTACAGGAATCCTTCTCTAGGACGTCAATCTATGCACAAATTTGGATTCAATTCACTTGATAGTTACCTTAAGAAAATCCCAAATGTAATGCCAAAAAAAAATTTATATTAGTCGTGTCAGAAAGAGACATCTCAATTTTTCAAGCTAAATCCACAGGACTATTGGAGAACTGTTGTGCAGGGGAAGAAAAAAAAAATCTGTTAAGGAATATAATCTTTCCTTACAGTTTATGGCTCTGTATTTATGGGGTTGTGGCAACATGGGTAACACTAAAATCTCCTTTTTGCCAGACTTGCAGTTAGCAGGCATATCTCAAACAGGCACCTGCCATTTGTGAGGCAAGGAGAGAGTCCATTCCAAGGAAAGGATGCCATGCTGTCCAGACGTTTTCCTCCTCAGTTTTGCTCACTAATGCCATTGCCCTGCACATACCAAGCTGTACCATGAGCAGCAGAACCAGTAAAGCCTGGCTTTGTCTGTGTTTGTGTCCTGTGTCCCCTACATACCCTTCACCAGTAGCCTCAGAGTCTTCCTGTATCCCCAAATAGTTTGGCTGGGGGAAGGCTCATCTGGTGCCTGGTGTGAAGGGATGTATCTGCTGCCTGGCCATCTGGCTGTTGCCTCCTGGAGCAACTTATTGCTGCCGTTTTCCTCAGTGGAGGCGCTAATTTGGATTCCTTTCTTCTACCAACCTGCCAGATTTCCATGAAATTTGTAAGAACATTCTATCTTTTGGACTTCAAGCCTGTTGCCAGCTTTGTCTGAAACTGGGCAGCAAATTCAGAAACTATATCTGTGTGACTGAGTGAGAGGGACAGTTTGCATAAGCCCCATTTCCTCTGACAAGTGAGCTGGAAGTATTTAAATATTCACTGGACCAGAGACTAGAAAACCCTGGTTGTCTCCTCTGGCTGACTCTACTGTCTGTGCTAACACTTCACCCTGTTTTTATAGGTGCATATCTATAGGAATATAAAAAAACCCCACAAAATCATAAAAATCAATTATTCACAAACTCTAACTATATGCAAGTCACCGTATTCCTAGTCTTTTTTTGCTGCCTAGATTTCTGAATAGGTTATAATTTTCCATACTGCTAGATTGACACATCATACAACATTTTAAACATGCATGGTTGTTGTTCATTGATTCTTTAGGGAGGCTGCAGCCAACAACGAAGCAATGGCGATGATCCTTTTACAGAATTTGGTCATACAAGTGGACGAACAGCTGGACCGCGTTTCGCAGGAGAAGAATCTGCTCTTGATACACAACCTGAAGAGAGTCAGGAAGCTGCTGCAGGTGGGTCATTACTTCAAATGACAGATTGCACTGCACGCTCTCGCTGGTCTCTGGAGGCAGTGCTCGAGCTCTGTCGAGTGCAGTTTGTTCCAATGCCCGGCTCAGAGCTGCCCTGATTGCCATAGACTCCGAGCAGTTGTGGGAAGACTGAGCCTTCAGCAAGATAATTCAAAATAACAATTCCACTGTCTGTCTGTGGCACAGTAATTCCTATTTCAATGCATGCAGCTTGGATACAAATGCTGTGACTTCTTAGCTCTGTGCATGTCTGTGTTTCACCGAGCTCTTACAAATAAGACTGTATAGTGCTCATGTATATTACAAATTTAATTACCACCTTTCAGACACCTACAGATATTTAACTATGGAATAAAATACATGCTTGGGGCTTAAGGCAGCACCATGAAAAAGGAACCCCTGTAAATCATTAGCATGCTCTCTGTTTTATGCTTTTCTGGGATTATTTGTTATGAATTACTTGAAGGATTTACCATTAGGCTTCTGCAAAATTGTATTTATTTTGATTGGCTGAATGTTTCTCTAATAATAGTTTATTTAAGGCAAGGATTCTCAGAGTTCCACTTCATTAGTCACCAACTTCCTGACATCTATCTGTCTTCTGCATAAAGCAGATATGCCACTGAGTTTAATGAAAGTTTGGGGGTTTTTCTCTTCTTTGATGGTGTTTTCCATAAGTACTTAAACGATAATTACATTGCTTGCAAAACATTTTTTTATTTGAGACATAGATACATACACACACACTGGCCTGGAAAATCTTAGCATGATTCTGTCAATTATTTTGTTCTCTATATGGCTGTGTTTTTCTATTCTTTATGCCTAGTGGTGGCCTCTTAAAAATATGACACTATTTCCATTGCTACCACTTTCCATCCTATGTTATGCAAGCAGCCTCCTGTAATTTAAAAATAAAGTCACTTTTTGTTTCTTTTCTGGTTTTTGAAGCAGCACTTTTCATAATTTCAGTACTCTTCAAACACCAGATTTACTGAACTGCAGCAATCCTCTTGTTTCCCTAATGGTCTTGGCACACTTTACCACAAAGCTGTATCACCTTGGGAAAGGATTCTTCCACAGTGGCATATGTGTGGAAAGAGCATTTCAGGCCAAGCAGTTGCACTGGTGTATTCCTGGCTTAAAAGACAGTGCATTTATGATTATACCATCACAGTGTGCACAGGCAGAAGGACTAGCATGTATTTACATACAAGTTCTACAAAATTAAAGCCTCTCGTTGTTGTTCCTTCTGCTCTTTGCACCGTTTATTTTATTCGGAATTTTTTACCAAAACTTGAGGCATCAGCTCTGCGTGCTCTGCCAAATTGGGCGCACCAAGCCAAGCAGTCAGGCCTTGGGTGAACACACGTGAGTTCAGGTAATTACCAGTGTGAAAATGGCCCGAAAGAAAACCCTTTCCTGTAAGTCCTGTCATGTTTGGAAATTATATCATGCTTCAGGAAGAGCACAAAGCAAAGGAGGCTTATTCCAGAAAGGCAAGAGGAGGGGAGTTTTGAGTGATTTGTGATTAAATGGTTCCTCAGGTGCTATGGTCTGAGTCACAATTCCAGAACAAGCCAAAATGCTCAGGCATCCCCATTACAGCTGAACAGCGTTATGAACTCCTTGAGAGGATATGTGTAATACTGGAATTACACTGCTCATAAAAATGGATCTGAAAATTGAGCATTGCAGTAGAATTTTTCCAGGTAGGCAGAAAAAAAAAAATACCCAGCAGCTCTCCCCATCACTAATAATGCTGACCTTTCTTCATTGCATCAAGGCAGCAGATAACCTGAATTTAGACAAAACGCTACCCATTCGCTTTCAAAACACACATGCAAACCACCAAAAACTGGATGGCACTTTCACTTTTGCAGCTTTTCCTGATCTTTAACACTATCACCCACAGTCTATATTCTGATTTCCAAAATCATTAGAATAGGCTGGAGTAGGACCAGGCTCTTGCAATGTTTGAGGGTTGTTATTATTGGATAAGACAGATAACTTAAACTGTCTTAAGAAATCTGTAACACCAGTATTTCTGACTTTTGTGTAAAGCACTAGGTTACAACTTTTAAGTTAGAGAACGTAGAAGATTCATACATTTTCAGCCAAAGTATAGGCTGCATGTTCTGTAGAGCTGCACAGGCAATCTCCTGCTTCAGCTGTTAAAATTATTTCTTCACTGATTAGGTAAGTACATCAGTAAAGAAATGCTATAGTAGTTGAAATCAGCTCACAGCCTATCCTTGTTATCAACTGTCAAGTGTTATTAATGGACTGAACATGACACATAGCATGGACAGTATGTTCTGTAACATTCTTAAATTTGAGTATGCAAATTATCTAATTATGGGTTTAATCTTTTTTTAATGCATCACTGGTTGCATCTTATTGCTGAATATATGAGAAGGTTGGAAATGGGCATTTGGCTTCCCACCCACAGCTGGAAGTCCCTGCAGATACCTAACTCTTGCAATTTGAGCTAGTTTGTGACAGTTTCATGAGACAACACCACAAAAACGTGGCTGATGTACAGAGTAGAATGCTATGGTCTGTTTTGTCCCAACATACCACCTAGGGAAAGGGAGGCTGGAATGGTACACTCTAAAGCTAATGAGATATTTCACTGACTGATGAAAGAAAGACTGGGTTCCCAAACGGGAGGAAGCTGCTTTTGTAAACATCTTTTCCTATCTGGTGACTCTGTGAACAGTGGTGGTTGTACTTTCTCTGAAGGTTAGTTACCATGAGCCCACCTTCGTCTCTGCTTCGCTCTCTAGTGCAAGCACTTCTTTGAAATTTCACAGTTCCCTCCTCTTCCTTCCCCTCTGAACCACACACAGATGTACAGACCCATGTGCATCGTGCACACACACAAAGCTGTCCAGCCTCAATACATGATCTGAGTACGTTTGTTCATTATTTTGAGCCAAATTGCACTACCCTGTTGAGTAACACTTGACAAAATAGATAATGCTGGAAACCAGCACTTATCACTATGTACACAGCATAGCATGTTGAGCTGTGGTAAAGGTTCCTAAACACTACGACAATAGCAATAATAAAAAAAATTCAATTAGAGAACACACAAAAGATACTCAAAAGCAATCTGCAGTTCTTGACAAAACACAAAATGAGAGACCAATGTTTAATCAGAAATACAACTGGATGGTTAGTGAAGAGCAGCCTTAGAAGAGGAAGCAATGCACACTTCTTAAGTGGCCTGTGCAGCTGTTTTCTAGACAGACAAGGACTCTTTAGGATCAAGATTCCTGGTGCTGTTACTGGGTCTGGAGAGCGTTATGTCTAGGAGTCTCCAGCACCACAGCCAAGCACACCTCACCTAAAAGATTTCCCTGAGATTTTTGTTACAAAATTAAGAAAATCTTCCATTCTGATTGTTTGCTGAAACATCTCTACATAAATATGTTAGTTGTTCTGTGAAAATAAGAATGGAAATAGTGGAAAAAGAGAGAATTTGCCTGCCTCAGTCGCAATACAAAGTTTTGGGCACCCTTGAGGGTTGTGACGGGCAAAGAGTAGAAGTCCAAGCAGGAAGGTGGGTCTGCCTGGTACCCCTGGTTTCAGAACACAGGGACCATCCCTATTCTCTCACCATTAGAGAAAGAACCATGGAACATGGCATTCCTGCTTAGACTGCATACATTTCCAAAATGATCTGTAGGCAAAAAGAAACAGTGATCAGGAAATATGTAATCTGAAAAAGTTATAAGCACTTGAAAACAAAGTTGAGAAACTTGGCTAAGCAGCTGTGGTCACTACGAGCTCTCTGTAATTTGTTTCTCTGTAATTTGCTTCTCTGTTTCTTTCTTTCATTGAGACATCTCTTCTTCACATTAATCTGGTATAAATGCACATATTGTATTAAATCAGGGTCAGCATTTTAGGTTAAAATCCTTCATATTTGCTTCTTACATTATTATTACTTCTCTAGTCAGTAAATTGGATTCATTTTTATAGCAGAGCAGCCTTTTGTTGCTGTGCTCTTCAGTGAGAGACAGAACAGCACAGTCACTTTCTAAAGTTAAATTCTCTGTCCATATTCCTACAGAGCTCCTGCTCTCCCCAGCAGCAGTTTTGGAAAGAGAAGAGGGAGAAAATGTTCAGAGGAAGTGAGAAAAGAACAGGGAAACTATGCCTATGGTTCTTTCTCCTTAAAATCTAGATGGAGGAAAGCAAAGTGGATTAGTCACAAGGAGATGGTTTGTGCTGTTGTTATGACAACAAAATGTAAAGGGCAGATGTTAAGCTTTGAAGAGCTGCCTAGCACTTCTAGGAACCACATTGCAGATGTGAGAGTCTGCATGACCTTGGCCCGTGGACAATTACATCCTAGCTTTCAGAAGGAATGTTTTTATGTGACAGTGTACCTGTCCCTGATGTGAGCTCCTGTGCAATACATGAGTGGATTTAGTCCAGAGAAGTGAAATGCAGAGACTCTCATGGAAGACAGGCACTGTCCACATTCCTGACTTACATGCCAAAATCCTGGGTTGGGGGAGAGCAGCCAGGCTGCAGTGCAACTGGGGAGCCGGGGCAGGGGAGGCTCAGAAGAGCCTGAGAGTCAGAGATGGGCACTGTGCCCCACTGCCCCACCGCTCCATATGGGAACGATGCTGGTGGGCAACTGCCTGTTCAGCTCAGGGATGTCCTTCCCCACACACACACTCTAAGCTGGAAACCTGGAGCACTCCTCAGGTGCTTGCTGGACAAGAAATAGCTCCGTGGAGTGCAGCCTGGCCCAAGTGTGGGTTCAGATGAGCTCTCAGGAAGAGCCACTGTCTGTGCTGTGCTCTGTGATGGGTGCAGGACAACCCCATCAGGACAAAAGCAGAAATTCCCAGAATCATCCTACTCATAACTGAAGCCCTTATTTATGCTCTAGTCTCAAGATAACTTCTGAAAGCAATCCCTTCTCATTAATGGCAACATGCATCTGTGTCACTTCACTGTTTGTGGTATTCAGGGTGAAATCTGATTACATAAATCTTCCTTTATAAAAGTGAAATAACAGATTTCAGGAATAAGAAGGGCTGCTCTGCTCATTTACCATTGAAGCCTGAGTTAATGAGTATACTGTGTGCTCTGGGGAACAATTTGCTGTAAATTATGTATATTCATGAAATTCATTTAATCCTCATAGCAGATTCTCCAGTATTGGTGAACTTTACCCACTCCCCAGCCCTGCTAGAGCGTAAGATGAGGGGAGGGAGGGCAATGGGATTATGCCTGAATGAGCAGGTCTGTGGGCACAACACCATTAACACCTTGGGGTCTGCTTACAAAGGGAGAGGTCAGGCAGAAGCACCAGATCTGCAAATTCACACCAACCAGTTATATAAAAACAAGCTTTTGGAAGTTATAGTGAGTAGTTGGGAAATATTACTCTAGTTACATTACTTTCTCCTACACGTCTCTAACTGTTTCTGTGGAAAGGTCTGGAATAGCATCTGAAAGTATCTTCTGTCATCTAAAACAACATCTATTAACATTAAGGCGCTTCTTTCCATGTAAAATTCACCGTTTCTATGTAGTACAAACAAATACATCTTTACATGATGCTGCTTAAAACAGCAACACAGCAGTGCATTCCTGATTTTGTGTCATGTTCTTGGTTATAATGCTCAGTTTGTTTCCATCTGCAATGGGAACTGAACATCACTGTGCTTCTCCAGATAGAACTAAATGAACATATAAAGGTTCTTAGTTCTAGTGACTGTTTACAAAAGCCTCTCCACCAGAATGGAACGTGCATGAGGATTCCTAAGATTATTTATTTCAGTACATCAAAGAAAGTGGACAAAATAGCATTAGATCTGAAACAGGACATTCCAGTTGGTGCTCGACAAACAATTCTAATAAGCCCTGTGCTGAGAAACAGTTGCAAAGAGTGGAAACAGCCATTGATGTTTAAGTTGCAGTTTCCTGTTAAAGCTTACAGAAGGGTGAGAATGGAACAAAATAGAGAAAGTTCCTAATAAACCACGGAAGATCCATTTCAAAATGCTATTTACACGTATTTAGCACTCGTGCAGCCTGCCAGGTCAACAACTCAACACGCTAAAGTAGGACATGTGTTTTGAACCAGCGTGTCCTGCTGCCTAACACAACACAGATTGTATTAGACTGCTCCCAGTGAGTTTTTCAGTACAACCATTAAAGCTGCTTACAGAAAATTTTGGCGTGCAAATGGGAAACCCCGCACAGAAGTCTGTTTGCTACAGCAGCTAGGTGTCTGCTAGGCAACTGCAGCCCGGTGACTGCATGTCAGCTAATAAAGGTTTTTAAAAATGATTGCTGCAAGACTGAAAAAGGTTACTTGTTAGAAGTAAAATATTTTCGGGTTTCTAGTTGTTATTTAAAGGATGCAACTCTAAAAGTTTATCAATGTTTCAGTTTGTTTTTGTAGCATGAATAAGAGTTAACTTAAAGACAGAAGTAAAAATACAAGCAAACTAAATAACCTCCTGTGGGCTTTGTTCATTCCGAAGAATTAAGAGCCCAGTTGCAGTTGAACATCTGCCTGAGAGATTAGTTAATAATACCCAGGTCTTTGTGCCCAGAGGAGGAGGGGGATGTGGGGATCAGTCCTCTCTATCCTCTGATGTTTTACCCTTTTTCATAGGGAACACGGTATTTTTATTTACTTTCAAATAAATGTCATTTAAACAAGTTATTTATTCTCAAATGAATCTCAAATAAGAAGCATCACTACATTATTCATCCTTCCCTGTCTGCACAGTTCTACTGTCTGATGATGATTTCTACAGACATGTATTTTCTGTAGCTGTGTCTCACCCTACCCGCTCAGAAACCTGCTGTTTCTATGGACTATTCCTTGAGTGGTTTTAGTGGCTGCTGGGAGGGACTCAGCAGTGGAATTTGAGGGGTGGAGAAGAAGACCTCTGCCTTCACAGCTCATTCACTGTGCTTTTACAGCTTTGCCTATTGCAATTTGGTTGCACATGCCCTAAAGAAATTATGATCTTCTGGAAGTTATGCTTCATACGCTATGAGAAAACTACAAGACTACAGACCTGTGTATTAGGACTTCCCACACATCACAGGAGTTTTCTAAAACAATGAGGTTACCTTTAAGTTCTCTCACATATTTTGAGAGGGGGAAGGGGAAATCTAAAAATAAAAGTACAAGAGCAGTGTAAATAGATAGTGCTGCAGGTACTTCCTCTTAAAGACCTAGATAAAGCAGAGACATCTTTTTAGTAGAATAAGACTTTTTAGTAAGAATACTGCCTATTTAAGTACAAGCTTTCAAAAAACTCCCAAATGCTTAACCTTTGTCAGGCTAACACAAGGACCGACTGTTCCTTTGTATTCTGCTATTGTCCTCATTAGACTTTCTGCCTAGATGCATAAACAGAGGTAGAAAACAAATCAAGGCCAAGTGTTATTTGTCATATTTGAAGGTGAAAACGGGAAATATGTATGTATGGTGATGCCTTCCCGCCCACACATTCGAGATACACAACTAAACCAAATCTTTCTTTCTTTCAAAAAAATAAAATGATAGGCAAAAGGGGGTTTTTCTCCCTGTTTTTGATTTTATGAGAGATGCTGAGTATCGGACTTAGTAAAATAATCATATCACAAGTGAGCAATAGGGAAGGAAATGTATTTTTGCTTGACTTTGTATTGTTGTTTCCTATCTCTCCTCCCTTCCATCAGCTTCTTTAAATATTCATTCGATATGAACAAAGACTTCAATGGTCATATCAGCTAATTCTTGCTTGCCTCCAAGTAAATCTCATATTGTGTACAATTAAAAGGCTCAAGAAGGTTTTTTCTAGCAGAAATGAGAAGAAATAGAGCTGATGGTTTTGAGACTTAAAAAACAATAATAATAAAAAGGGAAACAAAAGGAGAAAAGAAGAGAAAACCCAACCAAATTCTGAAGCAATTTTCAGAACTGGAAAGCACCAAAACCTACTCAAGTCCTTTTTTAAGGTCACCTTGAAAACACAGAGATAATCAGGTAAACCCCTGGTTGACTTTTCTAAAGGTTTCACAGCACATCCTTCTACATTACAAGGAGAGGCCAACTAACACCTAATCCCCTGCTTTAACCACTGAAAACAGAGCCAGCTGCTCACATAGTGCACATCCAGAATTCACTGATAGGCGTGTACAGAAACCTTTGACACATGAAAAGCAGTCAGTGTTAGTGTGGCTGGGAGTGACCCACTTTGTGATGGACCTGCCCACAGGAAAATCAGCTAAAATTTGAGAAATTAAAAAAAATGGGAAGAAAAGAAGAGCAAGAGAATGACTCTGGTCTAGATTTCTTAATTCCTGTCAGAGTAAGCAGTAAACTCCAGATACTAAAACTGACAGTTGTTTGGTGTTCTTTTTGAAAGCACATGTATTTCAAAATGTCATAATACGTATTTTAAAGTTTCTCCATGACCTTGCAACTTACAGAATCAAACTTTGCATTTCCCCAGCCACTGTTTCATGCACCTTTAACTCGAAATAGTTCAAGCTGTTTTGAAATTTGGCTAAAGGGCATAAACTCTGCATGCTATAACGTACAAACTGTTTTTGCAGGAATGCCTCTTTGTTTTTCTCCGTGATCTAGCAAGACATTGTCACAACAGATGTCCCTGGAGTAGAAAGAGTGCATGCCGGGTGGTGGTAGGAAGGTTTTCTCCAAGGAAATGTCATCGGCATTCACAGAAAATTGTCACCTGTTCAGAATGAAAGTTCAAGTTCCTCTGTTTGCTTAAATTTAGCATCATGCTGGTAGTTCTTGAGAAGAAGCAGGTCCAAATAAGATCATTTGTTGTTTGTTGTAACTCATGACACGGAAAGACCTCACTGGAACAGAAGAGAGGAGAAAGAAGCCTTCTACGAACAACAAAATTACAGTAATATGAGCAGACATTTTGATTTGAAAGAAGAAAAGCGAATCCTCAATTTCTCTTTGTTGGTATTTGTCAAAAGACAATTATAAATTGTCTCCTTAAATATTTCAACTTATTAATACAATTTTGCATAATTACAGAATCCACACTCCTCTTCCTCTTCTGGCTGCTAGTGTTCATGTCATACTAAGTTAGGATTCCCCCATCTTGAGCCATTTTTGGTTAAAATTTCTTAATTTATCCAACTTAAACTACTCTTTTGCTGATAGGAGATAATTTTCAATTAGTCATTCAGAAATCAAGGTCATGTTGAGCAAATTCTGCCCTCAGCCAAAGACAAAATGGAAGTGCAGAACAGCAAGAGCTGGCAGTAGGTGAATAATAAGGGAATACCAAGTGGTGAATTCGGAAGTGTAATTACAGCTGAGAAGTATAAAACACAGGCAGAAAAATTTTAGTGTTATTATTTTTCCAGAGTCAAGCACATGGCTTTTGTGACTTTTAGTAGCTATTGTTATTTAATAAGTTATGATTCTTGAGATATTTAGTGTTACAATTTATTTATCAATTTATTACTGATGAGTTGCAATCCATCTGCTCCCTTCCTGCAAAAGAGGCTGCTCCAGGAGCACAGGTGGCAGCTCTCTGTTGACCTTCTTGGCATCTACTCAAACTGAATCAAGTTGAAGAAGCACCAGCATCAGTATGGGAATCACTACGGACACAGCTTGTTTCTACAGCTTTTTAAGTTAGAGAAGAAAGGGGGGGGAAAGTGAGTTTCCACTCTCTTGATTCAGTTGGTTTTCTCTTAATGAAACAAAGAAAAGGAGAGAAAGAGTTCTTGAAAGTTTTGCATATGAATAGTCTCTAGAAACGCTAGGAAAGTCCCTAATAACCGGCATCCTTTGTGGGGAATTTTAACACATCCCACTGTCAGAATTTTTTTTAAGAGCCTCTTCTACATAAATGCATTTTTCCAGCTCCAAGAGAGGATATTTATTTCTTCTTGACTTTGTTAAATAGCTTTTGTTTGACTCCTTTGAACCCTAGCAGTGCTGGAATTCTGTTGGGCAGTGGTAAGCCAGGACTAAAGACTCCTCAGGCTTTGTTGCTTCAGGAACCAATGTGTGGCATGGTCACTTACTGGCCATCTAGGGGGAAGGTGGAACCCTGCTTTACTACCAAAAAGAATTAACAGCCACAAGAAGAAATTAACAGAGGAATTAATGTGCCCATCAGTGGACTTATACCAGTGGCAGATTTCTCCCCACAGCTTTCATCCCAAGCCTTATTAATAAGAGGACTTTTCCCCCCTCTAATTAAGGTACAGATGGATGGGACAGGCTTAGTGACAACAAGGCAGGACTGTTCCCCCCTCTCTGACTTCACATGAGCTTGTCCTTAACAATAAACTCATCCTTTGCTGAGCAGTTTCAGTCCACCAAAGAGCAGAAAATCCAGTCAGTAAAAAAGCATGAGTTGTTTCCATCCCAGCTAGCAACCTGGATTGGCTCTCTGAGGAGCCAGGCACTGGGCTGGAGCACAGCCAGGAGCACAACCACTCTTGGCAGCAGTTAATTTGCCCTGGCTGTTGCTGTTGGACCTCAGTTCCACATGACACCCCACTCCATCCTTTGCAGGAAGATCACAGCCATTTCCCACATTTCTGTATTCCCTTCCCAAAGCTACATCCTGACACTACGGAGAGAGAGACTGGGAATATGCCCAATAAAGGGGACCGTGGATATATTACTGGACCTGAAATGCAGTGGTGTTGATGGAAGCATGCAGCGACATCGTAGTTACGTGTCCTTACAGCCATGGAGCTGTCAGGGAGAAATGTGAAGTGACAGATCTTTGGCACTGTTCTTTGACATGGAAATAAGCAGTGTACCCTTAATCAAGACTCCTCTCACTGCCCAGGCAGGGAGTGCTTGGTGTTTCATCTGAGGCACAGTTGTCCTGGGGTAGGATTACTCACCACTTCTTGTTTACAGAGAAGCTCCTAAAACCCGCTCAGGTTCATAACTCCTGTTCCTCAGGGTAATTGGTACAGATGCTTGCTGGAGTAAAATACCATCCCAAACTGCTTTTAAAGACATCAAAGGAGGCACAGCACTGGGGCTACTTTGGGTGTGCACTGGTTGCACTGTGGGGCATGTACTTTTCCTGTCCCAAAAAGCCTTCAGAAAACATAGAAACAAAAAGTTTTGTTTCATTGCTAACAATGCCATGTCAGTCAAAGCTTCCTTTGACAGAAGGGAACATTTGATACTTTGGTTATTTAGTTTTAAGAGTCCTGTATCTTTCACCTTAGTCTATACCTGGAACCACAGTAACCAACACATGGTATTTAATACCAAGCAGCTCAAACCAAGTTGCCATGATCAAAACTACCATTTTTAATATAGTATTTCTTTACTTTGCAGTTGAAGTCAAAACATATTTCATTTCAGATTAGACATTTCATGCAAGAGCACACAGGAAATGTTTAGTAAAAAGCATTAGAAAGGCATGTTTAATGCCACGGTAGTTGTTGCATACAGAAGCAATGTGTTCACATTTCTGTCAGATGCATTCACACCCTTGTTTCTAACACAATCATTGGTATGAGATATCAAAGGAAGATATTGCATCAATTAAAGCATGTATAAACTTATTGTGCCACATTCAGAGACAGGTTCTGTCTCTGAATAAAAGGTTCTGAGTGGCAGGAAGATGTGATGAGAATAGAGACTGATCATAAAAAGGAGAAAATAGAGTAAGTCCAGAACTGGAAACTACACAGGAAAAGAAATTAAATGGATTAATTCTAATGAATGGACAAACACTATGAGCTCTGAATGAAGGGTATCTGAATGAATGATACTGAATGAAAGGCATGAAGGATACTGAGAAACACTGAATGAATATGTCACAATAAAAGAAGCTGCTTGAGAGTCCTCAATCATGCCAATTTGATAAATACAGCATAAACCAATATTAGTTCAAATTGTGCCCAGTCCTCAGTCACGCATCAGCAATTCAGCACTTTATTTATGGTGGTGTAAAAATACAGATTTTTTTGATTCTTTGACTTGGGACAAGAGTTGCTTATTCCTTCATCTTAGGCACATTATTTTTTGAAAGAGAAAAATTGTTCATAGACATTAAAATTTAAGTCTTCTGCTTTATGCTGAGGAAGCTTTCCTGCTTGCATCATTACCATATTGATATGCTTACAAACTTTTTTGTTGGCAGAAGTGCTACATGCTAAGCAGCAACATCTCATTGAAAATCGAAGATGTGATAAAATCGTGCCCAGAATAGGCTGACAGGAAAGCCCTTTCAAAACAGCTGTGTTAGCAGGGGAGCAATTTGATCTTCAAATGATACACATCTCGGAATTGTATCTTTATAATCTCTGTGGAACGTTGTTAAGAATATTTTATGAGGGTGGCACTAACTGATGCTGCCCTGAAAGGCTGAACCAGCACATGAAAAGGGTAGTCTTTTCCACCCACACCAATCTGTAGCTCATAGACACTCATACATCATATTGCTTGTTATTTCCAGAGGGACATCCTGAATTCTGGAATTTTTTTGAGTTGTATTTACTTGTGCTTGCAGGGCAAATATCATGGTAATCCCATGCATATAGCAGTGATCATCTCAAACTGCTTAAGAGAAGAAAGAAGAATATTGGCTGCAGCCAGCATGCCTGTACAGGTAATGAATTACATTTCATTAATCTGCTCCATGTTAATCTGCTCACATGCTTTTAAGACCAAATCCTGTCCTCTCATTCCACTGAAGTGATTTGTGTGCACTAGGGGTTGCCAAATGTTGCCCTTCAAACTCACATTTGAACTTCATTAGTGGCCCTACTGCTGGAAACATTGCTATAAGGGACTTCCATGTCACAGCTAATCTTCAAAGACTTTAATCTGTAGGAAAGGTTTTAAAGAGATTATTCTTTGCAAAACAGATGCGTGTATTTTAAATTATGCAATGCATTAATTCATATTAATTATGGAATGCAAAAGACATCCCATCCAATATTTTATAAAGTCATTGATTATTTTTACGTTGTTTGAAGGAAAAAAAAAAATTAAAATTACATATGAAACATTTTTGGGAAATTGTTACATGATTAAAACTCGGAGAGAATTTTTAAGACAAAAGTGTTCTTGTTAATCAAGATGGATGCAATATGTATTCCTGTATGAGTCTGCTGCCATGGATCTTTTTCAAAAACCTAATAATCTGTGTTTAATTCACTAGATGTTTAATGTCTGCAGTATACCCACAGCTTTTCACCTTTTGGATTTCAAAGTTAAATCTGCATGTTTTTCAGATCTGTAGAACTAAACCTGTCTGTGTGTTTACAGCAGTCTCCAGATGGTTGAACACTGGCTTCTGAATTCCCTGTCTGTGCTGGAACTTTCAGTACAGTTTCTATCACCTATTATTGTTATTACTCATCCGCCAATTATCTGTTCAATGTGTTCCAGGGGCCACTGGAAAAGTCTCTGCAGAGCTCTGTGGTTTCAGAACGTCAAAGAAATGTAGAACACAAGGTGTCAGCCATCAAGAACAGTGCTCAGGTAGTTTTTTTGTCCTGTTTGCTGTCTCTGCCCACGTGATTTTCATACAGACACACCTGAACTATCTTTAAGCAGGGTAGCACAGTGACTTCTGCCAACAGACACACCAACCATTTTCCATTATTCCAAGGACATCTGCCCAGACTAACTACTCAGGACACACCTGGATCCTCGGGTGTTAGCAGCTGTCTGGGCTCAATGTGAGAGCTGCCTATTTTAAAGCTATCACACTCATCCCCGTGTGAGTTGCAGACAGACCCCTGAGTGCAGCAAGAGCATACCTAAAGTCTCTAAAAACCAAGGTGCAAGGTTCAGAAAATGTATTTTTGCAACTTCACCTCCTTTAGCTGGATCAGCAGTAGCATAACCTTCATGACCTCTGAGTCACGTACCGAGACCTTTGTCAAGCCGAAGGCTACGTGACATAATTACGTGTTTTGGAGACATGAGGGGACAAGAACACTGGGAGCTGATGGTAACCACTCTCCAGGAGTTTCTCATACCATTGCAGGGCAGAGCTGGGCTGAGTCAACCCTGTAGCTATGTCCCAGAGACCTTGAAAGCTCAGAGAACACCTGCTCGTTCAGCTCAAGGCAGGATAAGGATTCAGATTACCCATGGCTTTTTTGCTATCCCAGCCCCACTTTCAGCTTTGCAGCAGTCTCAATGTGGAAATTATAGTTGAAATACCTGTCCATATGTTGTTTAAGAGTAACACTTTTGGTATACTGGAAGGAGATCCTAGCAGCATTCTCTCATCAGTGTCTCCTTTCACAGGGAAGAAGGGTTAGAGAGATGAAGCCCTTAGAAGGATAAAGGTAGTTTCAGAAGAATGTAATACTAGATCTCTATCTACACATAAAGTTGTAAGATAAGAGTTGCAGAGCAAACAAAGCAGCAGCCTGTCACACTGCTCCTTCTGCCCCTGTGGGGAAGCACAGCCACCCCTGAAGGACCAGTGAAAATGAGAACATTTTCTAGATACCAGGGGGTTTTTTTAGTAGGTAATTAAGTTGAACACAGAAATTAGCCAGCTCCTCGTGTATGTAATTTCATACTTTACACATATAATTTAAAACTTTAGTCTCCAAAATAAAGAGTAAACCAAAATGGCTAATTGTGTGTGGGCTCATTTAGCAAACAAGTTTCTGTATTTTCACAGACACTTAATGTGCATGTCTTAGGGAACTAAAAAGGATTGTTTATGAGTTGTTGCCAAAATCAAGGCTTCCTATAAACGGCACAGAAATAGGCCTTCGAAGTACAACAGATAATTCCCTACAGTTTTATTTTCCTTCTTTTGATGGGCTTTTTTGAATTATCATTGATTGGTTACTAGAAAAGAGCTTCAAAATTTTTTTGCAATACACATGAAAAGAAACTTGCAAAATGCCAGAGCAGCAAAAATGTTTCGTTTCCTTATCCATATTCTTAAGACATTCTGTGAATAAATTCTGTGAGCTCTACTCCTGTGTCTGACTCCACCTTTTTTGACTTTGGACTCCCCAACTCAATTTCCATTTAAGTAAATGTAAAATTATTCCTTTCCCCTGCTTTAAAGTTTCAAGAAGAGAGTAACATTACTGGCATAACAGTTTCAGTTTAGCTCAAGCTAACACTATCATTCCTACTTTCCACTATGTCATTGCTCTAGTAAACAAGAAGGGATAAAGCTGAATCAACCACTGTCGACTGCAGGAGAGAGGATAATATTTTGACTTTCTAAACAAGTAAAATAAATCTGTAGCTATAAACATGTATTTATTATACAGTCATCCTTTCAGAAGATAGTAAACGAGGGTTCCCAGAACTGTTCAGGGGTTTTCAAATGGTAAGAAAGGAAAATACTACATTATGCATTTGTTCATTTCTTTTCTGGGAAAGATGACTGACCAAGATGTGAAATACTTGGAAGATTTGCAAGAGGAATTTGACTTCAGGTATAAAACAATACAGAGCTTAGGTAAGAGTTTTTATACTAATTTTTAGATTTCCTAGGAAATGGCTGATTCTGCAGCTAGACTCCAGCATCAAGGGGTTCTGTGCATTACTTAAATAATATATGTAAACATAAAAATGGATCTTTAGTTTATATAAAGGTATAGTCCTGGAACATAGTGACTCTTTTGGGGTTAAGAGGGTTAAGAGGATCGTGTTAAGTATAGTTATTTCCTATGGATAAACTGCATAATGGCATGTAAAGTAGTACATTTCTTAATTTCAAGAACCTATTTTTCAATTTCCTCACCTTTTACATGGCCCTTCTTTGGCAGAATGTGGAAGAGCCTCTTATTTCCCAGAGTTGTGCAAAACTGATTTTTCTAGCCTCTAACTTGGCTTTCTGTTCTTTTTTGACCACAGTGGTGATAACCAGATGGTAAGCACTCTGAATGCATGTTTGACCAGCCTGTGATGGTTGAGATCTGCATGTGGCAACAGTCATTGCATGATCTCTTTCAGAAAAGAAACTGGGGTCCACTTGTGTCTGCTCAGATATCTTTACATCATCTTCCTTTGAACATGCAAAGATACTGGGCTGGAAATGTCCGAGTCCTTAAGCACATCAATCTTAAATGTTGAAGGCTGGATATGACCCAGCAATCAGAAGAGTTGCCACGGTTTAATGAGTTGCTAGTCATCAGGCCAATCATCATTACTGACCACACAGACAACTGAAAGCTGCCCCACTTGCGAAATAAAACATGCTGACATAAATTACTTTCAAGGCTTAAAATTGCTCTGCTCTGCTCCAGCGCATCCAGCTTACAATGTGTGGGAGCAATTGCTGTGGCTGACCTGCTGATGGTTACTTGTCTGCCTCTGCTGAAACATCTACCCTAACTCACTAGGAAGAAGGCATCAACCCAGAGCTTAGCAGACACACAGTTGGCACCGATTTCTTTTTTGAATGTAGCATGAAAGATGCAAAAGGTCGGGAAAAGTGAGGGTGGGGAAGATCTGCATGTGTAAGAGCATGGGCGAGCTTAGGGACTCTTGAAACTAGTGCATGATCCAGAGAAGGACAAAAGTTAGAGAGAGGGAGAAATGCCCAGTGATCAGTGCTCCTGGCTGCTGAAATTCCCCTGGCAATGAACGCTTTATCTCTGTTTAAAATGCCTCTCAGCCAGACATTGTAATTCACATCGAGTCCAAAGAGCTTTAGCCTAACTGCTGACACCACGAGCGCATTTGTGTGTACAGATCAATCACTGAGCCAAGCCAGATGTACATGATACACAGGAGGATGCACAGGGATGAGAAATTTAGAGAACTCTGGGTATCATCTGTATGTTTTCTGCCTTTTCCTGCCCCACATATACATCTACAGACAGGATCCATAAAACCTTCTGTTAAACTAGTACTAAAGTTAGTCTTTTCAAATTAAATATGCTGTTACATAATCTACTGATGTCCACAGTTTATTTTTTCACTAGTTCATGCCGCAGTCTGGTCGTGGTTTTTTTCCTCTCCTCCCCTTATAAACAGGCACAGGCACCCACACACATATTTATACTGATTTTTTTTCATCTCCTGCAGAGCAGAATGACAAAAACAGCGCCCTCATTAAACAGGAAATGTTGGCGTTGCAGGCGATGCTCAATACTTTGGACTACAAGAGAAAGGTTAGTGACAATGTTTTGTCATTTGTGGTTAATCTGCTTTCTCCCCTTATTCCCACACCAAATACTCAAATGCGTATGTGTGCCTTTTTAAATTCTCATTTCAGAAGAACAGACAAATTACACAGGAGTTAAAAATTTGCAAAATGTTTGGGTGGGTCTGAGTGATTTTGAGTAAAAGTTAAGAAATTGGCAATTAAGTAACAGCTCAATCAAGGACATGGTTCTGCACACCTCAAGAGTGAAGCAATTTGAGTCCATGGTGGGGGGAGGATTTATGATTAAATCAAGGAAACAAAAAGTAATGCATTTTATATGATGCCAAACAAAAGCAGAACTTTTTGAATTTGACAGAGCTTGCAAGTGCTAAAATCTTGGAGGTGTTATGCCCACAAAGAATGCAATAATCTTCCCTCCTACCCTCCCAAAAGAAAAAGTTTTACTGAAGAAGAGTTCCTAGAGATTCAGGATTAATGTACAGTGGGTGATGAATCCTATCACTGAAGCAATAGGAACTAAATATGGTTACTTTCAGAATAATTGAAAAAAACGTAATAAGCGCTTCATGATAATGTTGAATTTTGCAGCTGTTGCCTGAGGTCAGTTTGTGGCACCTTTCCTATTTTACAGGAAGTGCTCAGTAAAATAGGGCGTGTGATCCATGAGATCGATATGCTGATGAGCAACATGCTGACTGAGGAGCTGCTGGACTGGAAGAGACGGCAGCAGATCGCCTGCATCGGGGGGCCCCTCCACGGGGGGCTCGATCAGCTCCAGAACTGGTAAACCTGCCTTGACCTCGTGTTTCCACTGAAAACCACAGGAAGTCTGCTGCACTTGAAATGATCATTCCTTTAGATCAGTTGCAACAGCAGCAAATTCATCAGCAGCTAAGAAAATAAATAACTAAAAGGTGCTAACTAAAAGTGATGTGGTGGGCAACACTTGCTATTCAGAATTAACACTATGGTGAACTGCTGAGCCTGACTCGTGGCAGTCACTCGCTTTTGGGTTTGACAGTTCCTCCAGACACATGAGACACACTCTCTTGGGAGTTTTGCTTGAGTAAGAATGGTGCTGACCGAGTTTGTCATTGAAGACAGTGGGAGTCATGTCTAGGCAGGGGCTGGGTAGAGGCTTTATGCTTTGACTCACTCCTCCAGACTTCACGGTGTGCAGGAACTGAATGGCAGTAGTCTCTGTGGTGGCAACTCTGAAGTGATCGCAAGTAAAAAGAAAACAGCATTATGTTTAAGAGATAATGTACTCAGAGAATATCAACATAATATCATGGGCATTTCTCTCCCATCAAAACTCTCATACGGAAAAGGCGAAGTAAAAATTAAGAAGTAGAAAGGAAAGAAAATCACCAAGAAAATTTTAGGAATGGAAAAAAAAAAGTGGCTTTTTCCTTCTTTTTTTTGTGTGGGGTCCTTTTTTTCTTTTTTACTGAAGTACTTTTTTTTTCCCCAATGAAGATGCTAAAAATAGCTTAAAAATGTAATTTTATACACACATACCCTATTGAACTGTTAGCAAATGTGTTTGGATTTATTTTTCCTTACTGCTTTTACACTTCTTCAGTCTTGTTAACCTGCTCATTTTGTATAAATATTATCCTTTTAAAGAGTACATTTTGCAAAACTACTGGGCTGCAGGAAAGAATTAATGTTGGCACAAGTGCCCTGCATGTACAACATCAGGGCCGTGTATATATTTCTTCCAAATTGCCACAGACAGTGTTGCGTTGTGGTGAAAATATTTATCTTTGAAGATAAAGTAGGTGATTTGCCCAATGTATTTATATACTCTTGTAAACAAAAGATGAATGGATGTGAGTTTGGGCAAAGCTGGAAAGCACCATTCAATACGAAGTCTGATTTTCCTCAAGCAAGAACTTCAGTAATTCTTGTGTTCTCAGAAATGGTTTACACGAAAGATTAAAAACCAATTCTTTGTCTTGCTGTAGTTTTACCCTGTTGGCAGAGAGTCTCTTTCAAGTCAGAAGGCAACTGGAAAAGCTGGATGAACTCTTGACCAGGCTGACTTACGATGGGGACCCTATTCCTGTGCAGAGACCTCAGCTCCTGGAAAAAGTCAACTTTCTGCTCTACAACCTCTTCCGGAAGTGCGTAAGCCACTGCCAACGTACAGAACTTTACCTCAGCTGGTACAACAGTGAGAACACACTGTTAAGGAGAAAAAAAAAAAAAGGAAAAGGAAAAAGGTTGAATATCTGAGGATTTTAAGGACCAGGTTCCTAATATAAGAAGTATGTACAGCTGTCTTCAAAACTCATAGAAACTGAAGGTGCCAGGCAGCTTCTCATGAGTAGCATTTAAGGGTTTGTCATCAAGTTCTGACTCTTAAGTGCATGCCAGAAATCCCCTTATTTTAGGAGGAGTTATGTATATTCTGCTGAGAAAAGTTGTGAGGTTTTGTGTTTGTAGGCTTGCTGGTTTTTTTAAGGTAAAGGTATCTTGTCTTTGCTCTTGCCCACCAAGATCCTCTTCCTGCTGGCCTCCCAACTCACCCTTCTATTAACAGATAAAATATTATCATCATTTCTCTTGTCTTTTGTACTGGCTATACTAGAGACATACCACAAGTGAGTCTCTGAAAGCAAAGTGTGCTCAATTGTTTGAGACATAGATATATAGATATAAATTAAAATGATAGTTTAATTATGGTAGTTTAATTTCCCTGGAGCCATGCTCAGTGTATTTTCATACTCTGTTTTATGGTTCTGATAAAAGTTTAGAAGACCAAAACTTTTATCATCGTTTTATTTTAGGACTATAGAATTTGGTGTGATTTTCAATGTGTTCCAAATATCTGTTTCTTATGGGAACAATTTAAATGAAAGTTAGACCACTGGACCATTTTGAGAACTGAGAGTTGGAATGCACACCTCCCACTTCAGAATCTGTAGCGAAATAAGTGTTTAAGCCCCATTCCCCCCTCTCCCCCCTAAAAAAAAAAAACAGCTGTTTGTTCATACACATTCCTAAAAATCCATTTATTTTACTTCTTCTCACACAGCTCCTTCGTGGTTGAAAGGCAGCCCTGCATGCCAACACACCCCCAGAGGCCAATGGTTCTCAAAACTTTAATACAGTTCACTGTTAAATTAAGGTAAGGGAAAAAATCTGCTATAAAGTCCTTCATTTGTGTACTGTAGTTTATCCTAGGAGAATCTAGAAAGCAAAGCAGACCAAGTTGTGTTAGGGATCCTTTCAACTGCAGGGGGATTTTCTGGAATGGGGCTATGAAGTCCACAGATCTGTCATGCAGAACAAGTAGAAGTAAAGAGTAAAACATGAGGAAGAAAGGCACATTGTGGTGAAAGATGGAAGAAAGGTGGCACCTTCAGGGTTCTGTATGCATTGAATTCTTGTTTTAATGACTTTACAAACTGAGTAAATGATGATCCATATCACACAAGCCAAAATCAGAATACTCAGAGCCACTTCTGCGCAGAGGGAAGAGAAACTGCTGCATTTTGGGGGTCTCTGGTGAATCAGAGAAAAGTTATTCCCCTCCCAGAAGCTCCTTGCCTGACTGTGAAAGAGCAGAGATTGGAGAGGAACTCTCATTTCATTTCTGCCTCACAGCACAAAGTGCATGGAGGGTCGGGGGTGAGAAAAGGTACATGAAGGAAAGCACACACACCTGTGGTGCAGTCAGAGATTACACAACTCCATCTCCTAATTATTGCTACTTTGGTGTCTCTCCAGCCATTCCCTCAAACACATGCTAACTTTTCCACACACTTGGAGGGAGGGTAGGGCACCCACCACTGGTACAGCCCAGCTCCTCTTTCTGAGTATTCAACCCCATAAATTGTGTTATAATCCCACATGCCTAATCTGTTTCCAGATTATAATAATATCTGATACTTTAATCTGGAGCAACCAGTCTGGTGTTTTCTGGTGGGACATTTATTCTCTTAATATTCATTCTCTCATTTTCTGTTTTGAAGGTTGCTAATTAAATTGCCAGAGCTGAACTACCAGATCAGAGTGAAAGCAACTATTGACAAGTAAGAAACTTAAAAGTGAAGATATTCTCTTTCTCCCTACCAAGACAACACAGGTTTTTTCAGTGGCTACCCAATCTGATTTTGAAATTGCTTTTAAAAGGAAAAGAAAAAAAAATTAAAAACCCCACCAGTTAAAAGATCAGAGTAACATTTCCTTTTTATGTGGAAGATTTCTTTTTTTAAAACAAAGCTGCTTGGTCTAATTGATGTTTTCAAAATGGAGGCAAGAAGTCCATTTAAGATTTGTCTCACAACTTAGAAAAAATTCAACAGACTGATACAGCAGCATCACACAAAAACTTGAAATCAAACTGTATTGCATTTATGGGATAGTTACGTTTGAAATATCTCCGAGCTCTTACCATGCACCATCCCCAGCCCTAGGTACCAGCCAACTCCCTCCTTCTGCTGATTGTGCTTCTGCAAGCCCCTTAAAAACACCTTGACTGCATGGACATAAATTTTTGCCCACAAGAAAGAGGGAAAACACCCAGTGAGGAGGGAGCAAGAGAGAAGCCAGGCCTGTTTCTCTCAAAAGCCATGTACTGGCTGATAATAAATAGCAAGATAAAATACACTGCCTATATATGGCCAGATGCAAAAGTCTAAATGGACAGTATGAATTTCAGTTCTTCAGTTTAAAAACTGTAGACGTGTTGTCAATACAAACCAACTTTGACCAGGCAAAATCTACCATCTCAGACATGCTACTCCGTACAAGTCACGGCTTACACATTCACTGATTCACAATCTGTTTCCTCTCCCCCACCCCTCTTCTCTTTTAGGAATGTCTCAACTGTAAGGTAAGACAATAAAAGCATCATATTTATTACATTTTTCCGATGCAGTGGTGTATGAGTACATAAGTGTAGTGTCCTCCACAGCAACCGGAGGTTCGTTCTGTGTGGAACGCACGTGAAAGCCATGAACATGGATGAGTCTGCAAATGGAAGCTTGTCGGTAGAATTTCGACATTTGGTAGGTTTGACTGCTTTTTTCACTGTTGTGTACTTCTGGTAGAGAAATAAAAGATTCTTTGGGAGTTATGGAGGGAGAACTGTATTACTGTCAAGGCCAGACTCATTTTCTTTCTGCATATACAGGAAGTTTACTCCTAGAACCTCTTTACGCCAGTCCACACTTTATCCATTCCATAAGATAAGACTATATATTTTCACAGAAATGACAACGCAAATCCTAATTACCACCAGAAAAGGAAAGACTAATCATGCTGAATTAAAAAGCTTCTCAGAAACTGAGTTTGGTTAAAAAAACCCCAAAACACCAAACCAACAACAAAAAAAAACCCAAACAGAAAAACCCAACACACAGAACAAACAAAAACCCTAAACCACACCACAGTTTTCTAGGGGAAATAGAATTGAATACTTGAAATCTATCGTAAATTAATGCCTGTGATAACAGCCTTGTGAGAGACTAGAGCACTGCTTCTGTGATTTCTCTGAGAGCCCAGTGAGTCCTGCTTTCTGAGTAACACTCCCTTGCCTGTGGTGTTTTGGGGGCTTAACCACAGATGCAGTGCCTCAGTGTAGTTTTGCAAAAGGAGATTGAGATCGATGGTCTTAAGCGCTTTTTTGTGTTACGCACTTGGCAAGCACCCTAATTAATGCTTTGTTACGTTCACTTAGTTTCTTAAAAATTCTTTAAAAATATCAAAAGACCCCTCACTGAATAGAATTTTCGAGGAGTAGTGTCAAGAGCCTTCATAAGACTTCATTTGTATATTGTAAATAAAATCTTATTATAACTAAGAACATCCTGGTTACAAATTATGTTTTTTATATGTACTCCTGTCTGTAGTTTCTCTGACACATAAATATTGCTTTGCTTTATACAGCAACCCAAAGAAATGAAAACAAGTGCTGGAAGCAAAGGAAATGAGGTTTGTGCATTTATTTTACATGTTGTTTTTGCTTACTCTCACAAGTATTTCGTATTTGATTTTATTTAAATCAAAGAGCTGTTAGATTTTGAAATACATACTAGGTACAGGATCCAATTATTATGTTGGTATGATGAGAACTGTTTGGAACGACTCAAACTGTAATTGCGTGCCTTAAGTTTGTATATTGAAAAAGTTACAATAGAAGGTAGAGAGTAATAATCCAAATTTGTGCATTCCTCTCAAAGGTTACCTTTTTGGTCATTTACATTTTGGGAAAAAAAAAAAAAACAAAACCAAGCCTTCAAAGTTTTTTTTGCTGAAAAAATTGTTTCCTATAAGAAAGGTCCTTTAAATATACGTTCAGCTGGCCAGGTTCACAGCTGAAGTCAGGGTGTCATTATTTTTGCATCAAAGGGGTTTGCTGCCTCAGCTAGGACCAAAAATGGGCTTAATTTACCGACACTCGTCCCAGCCCGGTCGTAGGTCCCCCTCTGGTGGTGACTCTGTGTATGGCACGACAGCACTAAAACCAGCATAACTGAGGGTAAACTTGTATTAGCAAGCTAAAAAAAAAATTATATATATATATAAAAAAAAATAAAGTCACTCATATCATAGCCCATATATCTGTAGTTTTATAAGCAAAACAGTTATTTGAAGTAGTCTTTAAGTACAAAGCAAAAGGTGTGATCAGCATGAAGAATTTTACCAAAACCTAGAGCAGAAGATACTTGTGCCCGTTTTCACACATTTCTGAACAGAACAGCTCACAACCCGATTAGCAAGACTGAAACTCAAGGCTCACCTCCCAGTTACTTTGCTACTTACAAAATCACTGACATCACAACAAGAAAATGCAAAAATGTAGGTTAAGAAATGCTGGCACTCTACTTTTGGCAGCATTTTCCTCCCACTTCCACACATTGTGCCTTTAAAACTATATAAAGCTATCATAGGGCTGTGCAGAATTAGGACAGCTGAACTGTGACCTGGCTCACTGCTGATTTCCTCAAACTGAGCCTCTCCTTGGTCAAGTCAGTCTGTGAAAGTGGATATTAGCAGAACAAGAGTTGGGATTTTCTTTGTTAACAGCAACTATAATACTTTCAAAACTTGGTTTGTTATAGGACGTTCAGTATGCTAAAAGTGTAGTTAAATATAACAGGCCTCATTAAAAAAAGTGGAATTTCTCTATTTTAAATTTGTTCTTTCAGGCAGATATGCCTTTTTGCCTAGACGATTTTTCCATGAGAAAAATTTGTTTCTGCCAAATCCTAATGGGGGGAAGAAGGGTAGTTTCACCCACCCTTTTCAACTTTGTGTCAGCAATACAGGTTGACCTGGATTGATTCAACCTGTATTAAAACATTGAACTCATTTGATAGATGAGAGTTTCATGTAAAAGCCTTCAGGTCTAAACTGGATTTTCCCTTTGCAAGGCAGATTTATTATTCAGATGCCTAAGGATCTCCTGTGGTCTCAATTCCTCTTTTATTCAGTGTCTTTTGTTGCAGTGGCCTGTACATATCCTGGAGGAGGTGCTCCATGGGAAGGATAAGGCCACGAGGTCCTCTGCCAAGCAACAGTTTTATTTTATATTGACTGAAGGCAGAGTATTTCAGTGAGGGAAGGCATTTTGTTTTGCAATTTTTTATTTCTTTTTTTAAAATAAAAGTCTGACAAAACAAACACATGGTGGGGAGGGAAAGACCAACAACAAAGAAAACAGGGAAAGGACAAATATATTTTTATACTTTGAGTTCTGGGGATGGAAATGTATTTCGAAAGATCTGTTTCCTAAGGGGCAGAGATGTGGATCTTTACAGAGCTATGCTGGTTTGTAATCAGCAAACGCTTGTACTACAAACTTTAATCAACGATGACAAACAGATTTTATTTTTTTTTTCCATCCAAGAAAAGCTTGGGGTTTTAATACCAGATTTACTTTGGATTAATGATTTAGGCCTCTATTCCTTCAACTAGTACCATCTCAGTACACACAGCAAACCTGGATGAAGGCCTATTTGTCATTAAAGCTGTGGCTATTTGCTTTGTTTCTCGTTTGTTTCTCCTTGAAGTTGAACATCTCTGTTCAAAGTCAAATTGTCAATCAGTAAGGAAACTTTAGGAAGAGGAAAGTTGGAGACAACCTTTATCAGACACACAAAATTATCTGTTAATTTTTTGTGTGCAAATCTGTGTTTAAAAGTATCATTTTAGAAAAAGTTAAAAGTTTAGAAAGTACTGCTTTAACAATATTAAGGGGTTCTTTTAGATTCATCAGAAAAATGTCAAAGTTGAACAAACAAATTGTTTCCTTCACTTCCTTCTTTTCCTGTTCTGCTTACATATTTGATATGAGTTTTCTTCCCAAGTATAACCTCAGCAGATGGATCACTAAAAGAGTGTTAAAATCCAGCTGTGCACTCACCGCTTTCAAACCTCCTTACTCCCTCAGGGCCCTCACATGGTGACTGAGGAACTGCACTCCATCAGCTTTGAAACACAGGTCTGCCTGTATGGACTGACCATAAATTTGGAAGTGAGTATTTGGGACAGATTTTCTGGGGCAGGAGTAAAAGGCATTTTCCAGCAGTTCATAGAAGAACAACTGTGTTGGGCCAGACCACAGGTCTGCCTGCCCTCGGTGAGGCTCTCAGCAGTAACCACAAGCAGACACAAGATTTCCAGAACTTCTGGAAAAGAAGTCTATGCTTTGGGAAGAAAGAGGGGCTAAAAAACCAAAGCAGAGCACAGCACTAATACTTTCCTCAGCAGCATTTACACACTGCATTCATTCTCTCCACCAGACCAGCTCTTTGCCTGTGGTGATGATTTCCAATGTCAGCCAACTGCCCAACGCATGGGCCTCTATTATTTGGTACAATCTGTCAACCAACGATCCTCAGGTAGGTTCTCAGTATGCAAATACCGACTGCCTGCATTTTCACATTTGTGTCATTTGGTTACTAGACGCAGTAAGTATAAAAAAGATGCATTTCCCTCTTCAACTGGCCTTATTTTTTTCACAATACACTGTTACCAACATCACACTTTAATGTTGTCCTCTTTACCTTTCTTTCCCTGCCCAGATATAAAACCACATGTACCCTTAGCTTTCCTTTTTGTAGCCCAAAGTAGTAGTTCTTAAACTAAGGAAAGGTGACAGCCCTTCTCCACAACTGCTCTAACTTCTCTAGTTTGAATTTATCTTTCTTGGGTGTGGCTGACTAAAACTAGACCTCTTAGAAAATAATTCTACCAGTACAACTCCAACATGAAAGTAGGCATATAGGTGAGTCTCCAATGTACTTAAGTGCTGCTTTCCACCACGGATTTTATAGGAACTTGTGCTTTCTGTGGAGAAGATTATAAATGTTAAGTAGCAGCTTCTAGTGGCTCTAACCCCAAGCAAAGACAGAATCATTCTTTCTAAGGCTCCAGCAGTCTCAGCACATATTTTAGATTCAGTCACTGTTACTGTATTTGCAGACTGTGGAATACTGCTGTCAATGGCTCTCGGGCCTTCAGCTGGGGATTAGTGCAGTCACATGGATGCTCGGAGGAAGGAGAGGGTCAGACAGTCCACCAGCAGGCTGGCCAGACAGCTGACCAGCAGGCTGGACTACATTATCACTCTGTGATACTCCAAAGGTTTTTGCACAGTCTTCAGTATGTCCATGGTGTGTACAATCCAAAATAAATAAATGAAAAAACTAAGATAAGCCAAAGGATTCAACAGCACATCACCATATCAGTATGCAATGGTTTAAGGTTTCCATGCACTAAACATTAAAATATAGTGATAATATCTAGATTTTTCAGACAGGGTTTAAGGATATTGTCACTGTCCTTACACAGGACACTCTCAGAGAAATATCAAGGTATTTTAGCATCCAAAATGCACACAGGGACTTCAGCTCTCTCTAAGAGTGTCGCCCTACAACTCTTCTCAGGCACCCCACTGGACCTTGCTGGGTTGCCTGCAGGTGGGAGGGCCCATACATGTTTGCCCCAGTACTTCCCCACACACAGAGCTGACTTTCAACACTTCCAGATTCTGCTCAAGTACTTGCAGCCTCCTGTTGCAAACTGGTATGTATTTCATGGTTGCTGTCTAAAAACAAAGCATTCATTCTGTTGCAGAATTTGTCTTTCTTCAACAACCCCCCTGCTGCCACTTTAAGCCAGCTCTTAGAAGTACTGAGCTGGCAATTTTCATCATACGTAGGTCGTGGACTCAATTCTGAACAGCTCAACATGCTGGCAGAGAAACTTATGGGTAAGTGTGTAGAAATATACAGACTTTATTTGCTTTGGGGTTCTTATAGCTGATAGCTACAGGTATCAGCTATAAGCACCTGTATATCAGGTATCAGCTTTAAGCACCTGTAGTGGTTTAGCACCACCTGGCAACTGAGCCCCACACAGCCACCCACTCCCCCAGAGGGAGATGGGGAGAGACTTGGAAGGGTAAAAGTGAGAAAACTCACAGGTCAAGATAAAGAGAGTTTATCAGGTAAAGCAAAAGCCACACGTGCACACAAGGCAAACAAGGACTTCATTCACTACTTCCCATCTGCAGGCAAGTGTTCAGCCTGGAAACCAGGGCTGGGTCCATCACACATAAGAGTTACTTGGGAAGACACGCAGTCATCCCAAACATCCCCTCCTTCCTCCTTCTTCCCCCTAGTTTGAGCATGTCATCATATGGTGCAAAATATTGTTTTGATCAGTTAGGATCAGGTGTCCCAGCTGTGTCCTCTCCCAACTTCTCAGCACTCCCCTGCTCATAGAGTGGGATGAGAGGCAGAAAAGACCTTGACTGTGTGTAAAGCCCTGCTTGGCAAGAACTAAAACATCCCTGTATTGCCAACACTGTTTCCAGCACAAGTCCAAAACACACTGTGAAGAAAGTGAACTCTACCCCAGCCAAAACCAGCGTGGCATGACCTCCACTTCCAGGGCTGATGTCAAAAATGTCACAATGACATTTTTTTTCTTTAAAGAAAAGTAGGCATCAGCTTATTCTTATCACAAAGAAATTCCACTTTCGAACTTCCAGGCTGCTCAACTGAAGGAAGATGGCATCAAAGTCACACTGAACTGTGATGTTATTTTGCTTCCTTAACAATTATCTCTTACATCTGAAATCAAAAGGAAGTATTTTTGCTTGCTTATGAGGTTTGGTTTGGGGTTTGTTTCATTTTAAATACCTGTCCTTGTGGGTCTGTTCACTTCTGGGACCTCACCAGAGATGCTTCACTGGTGTCAGCACAGCAAAGAGGCCCTGTAACCTCAGTGAGATGCTATTGACTACTCTGAGACCCAAGTGTGCCCCAGAAGGGAGAGGCCTTGGGGAAAGCTGAGAAGTAACACACAGGCTAAAAACTGAAACTGAGCATGTAGTGTTGCAGACACCAAGTCACAGGCTACTTTAGGCAAATATTCCCAAAACTACAGTTACCACCTGCTTCAAAAGAATACAGAAAAACAGATTTACAGTCCCTTAGCATGCCCCTATCCCTCCCTCCCTCCCCAACTCTGGATGTACTGTACTTCTCCCCTCACCCCCCCATCCAACTATACAGATACCAAGCTATATCTATTTCATAACTTCAGAATAATACATGCACCATTAGGGCTTTTTTTTTCTTTTCTTTCAGGACAACAAGTCAGTTACAATGATTATCAACTATCTTGGGCAAAGTTCTGCAAGGTACTGTTCCAAAAGTAAAACTAGGCTCTTATGTCTCATAACACCCACAGCCATGCCTATCTCTGTTTCTCTGATGCTACTGATAAGACTCTTACTTGCCATATGTGGGACTTCCAGCTCAACACAATCGCATCCCTTGTAAAAATTTAACTAGGAAAATAACACTTCCAGAAGCATAAAGCTTGGGATTGGGGATCTACTTCGTTATATTGCTACAGATATCAGAAACTGCCATTTTAGTGTGCCTTATATATTTCTGTAAATGATCAATTGACAGTCTATCAAAGCATGTAATACATTTTTCGTAAAGCACAGGTACTATTTTTTTATGCTCAGTTTTAACCTAAATTATTTCAAGACAGTCAATACATGCAATAACTTTGACAAGGAACAGAGAATGTATTGATAAAGAAGGGTAAGCTCGTTTAATTCTCATTAACTACATTATTTAAACAAGTACAGAACCTTGGAAGGAAGTTCAACTTTCTCATCTTCATTTCACTCAAATGTGATTTTCTAACTAGGAAGAAACAACAGATGTGGGATTTTTTTTCCTTGAAAAATGAGGTGTTTCCAATGCATATCTTAAAAATCAGTTGGTTTTATGTCAGGTTGAAAGAGAAATGTGACTCAAAACCACAGCTCAAATTGTCATTCTCACTTGAGCAAAGTAGCTTATTCTTAAGAAACTGAGAATAAACTATGTCATGTGAATGTTGGGTAACACCACTCTCATGATTCCCTTCTTGTTCGTGTTGGTTTTGTTTGTGTTTTGTGATTGTTTTTAACCGTTAGGAACATTTGCCTGGGAAGTCTTTTACCTTTTGGGTTTGGCTTGAAGCAATCCTGGACTTGATTAAAAAACACATTCTTCCCCTTTGGATTGATGGGTGAGCAACAAGGGAACTACTGTATATTGATCTCTCTCCACTTTTTCTCTGTCCTTTACTAATCTCAGTTTTAGCTATGCAGAGGAGTATTTGCAATGAGTTTAACACTTCTGTCTCCCTTCTCCCATTTACAGCTTCTGGAAATTTTTGCCAAAGGAGGGGGAACAACATTGAATCCCTTAGAAACGCAGGTTTAGATCTATTCTTCAGTTCTGTCTATGCAGTCAAGTACTGGGATAAATTTCACCAGCCTTCACAGTACTTTGAGCTCAATGCCATACTCCATATGTAAATCACACAAAGCTTTGGTGATAGTCTCCAGGCCTTATAAAGCTTTGTAACCAGGTTTTGAACATCTGTATAAAGTCTGGCCAAGCTGGATAGCTCTGAGCAACCTGGTCTGGTGAAAGATGTCCCTGTCCACAGCAGGGGGGGTTAGAACTCGGTGAACTTTAAGGTCCCTTCTAAACCAGGCCCTTCTATGATTCTATACACTGCATAGATCAAAGTCAGTATTTTTTTCCAAAAGTAAACACATGATTTCCTGTTATACCTCAGGTACATAATGGGATTTGTAAGCAAAGAAAAGGAACGAATTCTGCTGAAAGACAAGACACCAGGAACATTTTTATTAAGGTTTAGTGAGAGCAATCTGGGTGGAATTACCTTTACTTGGGTGGATCAGTTAGAAAATGGTAAGTATAATTTTAAAAAAATCAAAGCAAAACCCAACCAACAACCAAATCAACCCAAACTCTGCAATATACCTGCAATACAGGAGTCAAGTTTTGTTTGGTTTGAAAGTAAAATTCATGTGTATCATGTCATAGTATGGTTTTGGACAAGATACTAGTATCATAATTTCTCAAACACAAACCAAAACTCTGACATTCCACCTCTGAGTTCTTTATATTAACAAAGCTCTCGATGGTGTGTACCTGCTTACTGCAGGCCTTAGATTTGTTTCCAAGTGCGCAAAAATCATATACTGAACGATACTGCTATAGATAAGAACAGGTAAAGCCTATGCAAGTGTAAACCTCAAAAGAAAGGCAGAAATGTGTTCCAGCTGCAGATGCTGATCTACAGGTTATGGTGCCTTTGTGTTTTTGCAGGAGATGTAACATTTCACTCGGTGGAACCCTATAACAAAGGTCGCTTATCTGCCCTGCCTTTTGCCGACATACTGCGTGATTACAAAGTTATTATGGCAGACAACGTTCCTGAAAACCCTCTGAAGTACCTGTATCCAGATATCCCCAAAGATAAGGCCTTTGGCAAACACTACAGCTGTCAGCCAAACGAAGGTTGGGCTCCACTTCTCTATTTACCCTTTCTGCACAGCAGCTGCAAAGTCAAGAGGCAATTTTAGGAATGTAGGGAGAGGAGGGAGAGAACAGATTAAGATGCCTCCTTTAATAGTCATCTTCAAGAGAACTGTTTTAACATGTGTCTATCATTTAGACAGCTTCATTTTGCAAATACATCCCTGGTCTTAGAGGTTACAGTAGAGGTGATGACACTATTTAAAAGAAGTTAAGAAATGGATTTTTTTTTTCCTGGCTGATGCATCAAAAAATTCAGTGCTCAGGTGTTCAAAGGAGAGGAAACTGAAAAGTCATCCTGCTTATCGGCTTCATAGTTGTGTTATACTGTAGCATGCTGTTTCTTTAAGTTCAAGAAAAGACAGGTATTTCCTGAACAGCTTGGAAGCCCTACTTTGTTTCATTTCATCCAATGGAACCTTATAAAAAAAGGTCATTTATCTGCACCACCTTTTCCCAATATACTGCACAATGACAAAGTTATTATGGCAGATAATGTTCCCGAAAACCCCTGGCAACTGCACTGGAAAATGCAAAAAGACTAAACAAGGATGGTTCCAAATATGCTCAGGCCCACGTTCTTTTTTGTCCAAGTTACAAGTCAGCTCATTTTTAGAACAAATCCATTCTCGCTTAAAGAAAGCCCTCACACCCTTAATTTTTTTAATAGATAAAACACATTCTTCTAGAATTTCAGTATCAAGGGTTACAATTCCATTTGAACTCAAATTCCTACGCAACTCAAAAATATTTGGAGGCTACAGGGTTTTTTTCTCTCTCTTCAGTGGACCTTGCCTAATGCTCCAATCCTCTAAAATCTTATATATATGCTTAATTTCATGCAAAAGACATTGCTGAAGCTGTATCTGTAGAGATAGAGCTCCAAGAATTTGCAGGACTGAAATCTGGAGCCTCAGAGAACCAAACTTAAAGAACTGTGTATTTGCTTTGAAGGCCTAACAAAATCTCGTTCATCAGTTGTGGTATTATATTGTGATTCATATCGAGGGAGCACAACAATTCTGTGACTAAGACCTGAACTCAAGGACTAATCTCAGGAATTCCCCTCACTTTTATGGCTATTTATTTATGCAGGGACTTTTCAATTTATTATTGTCTGCAGCACTTCAAGCAAATAATCAATTTCAAATAGATAATAAAATGACTCGACAATATTTAATTTCTCTACTATTTATTCTAGTCTCAAAGCCCTCAGACGGAGGAGGCAAAGGTTATGTTCCTTCTGTATTTATTCCAGTCTCCAAAATGTAAGTATCCTTACAGACCTGTTACACTTCAGCTGTTGTTTTTATCTAATTTACATCCCATTTCAGAGTTTCCCCTGCCTCCTTTCCTCAAACTGTTTGAAAATAGTTTGCCATAGAAACACAAGGCCAAGGACTGCTGAACACAAGAAAGGGAAGTAAAGAACTTCACCTGTACAGTGCTTTTCCCATTCATGGGGCAAAACATTTGTAAAAATTGAATGCAGATTTTATTGTACTCTGATCTACTTCTCTTTCACTGTCTCCTTTTTCGCTCCAGCAGCTGGTATTAGGGCCAAGGAAAAAGAGGATAAACCTGACTCTATCTCCTACATTTTTAAGTGTACCCCAGGTTGCTGGCATGTGCTTACAGGGCCACCAGCAAGCCTGAGTACAGGGTTAACAAACTTAAAAAACATTCACCATACTCAACTGATATGCGTAAAATTAGAGGGATTTAAGGTTTTTTCTGAGATTATTTTTTGTATATTTTTTTGTTTGCTTTTTTTCTTTTTAGCTTAAATGACTCTACAGAACCACATTCTCCATCAGATCTCCTTCCAATGTCTCCAAGCGTTTATGCTGTGCTGAGAGAACACCTGAGTCCCACAGCCATTGAAACTGCTGTAAGTTGTAAACTTTCTCATTCATAAGTAAATATTAAGCAAACAGGATGTGTACAGCTCAGATGCTGGTTAATAAAATGCTGCTTGTACAATTATGAAGGAATCAGAGCTCTTTCATCACTTGCTGCACTACATTCTGAAACAACGGTGCAGGATACTGCAAGCATCTTGGAAGCACTGAAATGGCCTGACATGGTGGCCAATGAACCACGAATGTCAGAACACAAAGAGCCCAGAGATCTGGCACGAACAAAGGCTTTACACTGACAAATACGTGTCACTTATACTAATTCTCTAGACAGCACAAAGGCCTGGACTTGCTCAGGGGACCTGCCCAAGGAACACAGTAATTTCCAATTCAGCAAACTTGCACAACTTTTTAATGTTGCAAGTTTTTACATGGGGTTTCAAAGTGCAAAATTAAAAGTCAACTAAAACACTTTCAGCAAAGAAAAGTAATACTAACTTAGTATACAGAAAGATTAGGAAAATACTCTACAAACATCATATTAAAAAAATATTTCCTCTTTTCCTTATTGACTAGAAATTATGTTCTGAATCATCATGGCTCAGTCCTTAGAGCAATGAGCCAGGTGGGGATTTGTCCAGTAGACTTTTCTCAGGAAACACAGCAGTGGTTTGGCTCTAGCAGCTTTAGAAGAAAATCTCCTTTTTTAATACTAGCCCTTAACTTTGTGTATGTTCAACGATTTATGATCTTAAAATCGTTATGTATTTAAAAGCCTGCCAACTCCCCTTCAAATGTCTCTCCTAAACACTTTTCCTTACCCACAAAGAGAACAAAACTAAACTAGAATCCTGACTGTCAATGACTGGAAGTACAGTTAGACTTTATATACAAATAGATGAGTTTTTTAATACATCGAGCTGAAGATCTGCTCAAGAGCAAAATATCTTTTATTCTTCACTTTTTTTCTCTGATAGCACTCATGACAAACTAGTTCTTTAGCTGAAAACAAAATAACCAGCTTGAATTAAAATTCTGCATTAAAACCTACTCCACCCAATCCAAGACATGTCCCCACTCATTTCTGTTATGGTTTATAACATGTGGAAATGGTTCTGACCTCCTCAACTGCCCTTATGAACTATGCATGCATTTGCTTTCCTGAAGTTTCGGCAGAGTAAATAGTTGGATTCACTTTCATTTAACATCAGGCTCCAAACATTTTTGGTTTCTTCTTGCAGGCACAGTAAATCTCAAACCAGCTCTATTCAGAGCTTCAAAATAAGCTGTGACCATGGCCATCGTTTAGGATCATAACCTCACAAAAAGCATGTACCTGGTGGCAAATTGAAAAAGTTAAATACAGTCGTGTGGGTTTTAAAGGTACCAAGACAAGTGGTTCAGTGCTGCTAGATGGTGATACTTCTGTAGGCTCTTACTAGAAATGTTTTCAAGTTCTGCTAGAAATATCATGAGAAAAAGAGTTCTAGAAGATTTTAAAAGAATTCCTTCCTTCCTTTTTCCATTCTATTTACCTTCCTAAATGGAAATGAGGAAAATTATGGAGGGTTTTTCTTTATCACTCCAAATTCACACAACAATCTACCCTGGTGAAGAGCTGGCTAAGTACAGCAAGCACATAATCTGCACTATTAAAGCAATACTTTTTCCTCCATGAAATGCCAATAAAAAAGCACCGTGTGAGATACAGCAAACAAAAGTGAAATCTGCAGCAGGACAAAATATCCTGCAACTCAGTAACTCAGTCTTAGCAAGATATACTTTCTGCAGTCTTGTTGAATTCCCTTCTATCCCTGCCCCCCCCATCCAGCTTCCCTCACCCATCAAAAAAACAAGACTCCAGGAAGAACCCTGCAATACATATCCACAGGCTGCAAGAACCACAAAAGTTCATATAAAAATAAATACTACACTTATTCTTATTGCAACTGTTTCCCACAGAGTGTTTTCTAAAGAGCATTCCTCTATTTTATAAATAACTAGAAACAAGATTATGGGATCCTTATCAGTTTGCATTACATTGTCAAAGTGACACTGCAGTTACTTGGAGCCAGAGAAGGTTTCATCTGCAGTTTCTTTTGAATGAACAGCTGTGAGTGCCATGAGACTAACCTTTTCCTTCTTTTCTTCTAGCTGAGTTCTCCTTACTCAACTGACTGAAGTTCTCATACTGGAAAAATTAGTAATCGTGTGAACACTGTATGGGTTAAAGAAGTCATAACTTTTTTTCCCTGTCACTCTGAAAACCAGCTTTTCCTGGAAACCATTATGTTATTCTTAGGCCTCTTTCTGTTATCAATAACATATAAACAAGGAATTTCTTCCCTAGGGATTCAAACAGCCTTCTACAAGTTAGATTTGTTGTTGTCACTGATAAAAGACCAAATCCTTTCTGGCTTGGAAGCCATTTGACTTCAGTTGGGTCCCAGCAGAGATAAATTTTACTTGCTAATTTAACTAATTTCCATAGAATTGCTGTAAATATGAGAGCATAAGAACAAAATGTGCTGCTTCTGAAAACAGCATAAAAAGATAACTAGAGACATTAATGTGTTTGGAGAAATTAGGATTTATTATGTTAAATACTTTCTGCTTAATCATAATCTTGTACACCACTGATTTAGATACTATTTCAAAGCAAAGATTCTCATTCCCCTGACTCTGAATGTTCTAGAGGTGTCTGGGGTTTACTTTTTTCCATAGATGAATTGCCTTCAGCATAGACTTTTATCTGACACCACAGCAGAAGTTGGGGAAGGCAGGTAAGCAAGGCTCGGAAGAGAAGGGAGTTCCAGAAAGGAAGCAGACACAAAACTTGTGGTGTTAAAAAGGCTGTCTCCATTTCACCACTGGAAGAGAGAGTTAGTAAAACTTCCCTCTCTCACAAAATAGTTGCAGAAGTAAATCTATTTGGGCAGGAATCACTCAGCTACTACAGAAAGTACTGTCAGAAAGCCTACAAATAAAAAATCCCAATCTGACAGAGTTTGGATACTAACTGGTCAATGCCAACATGGAAGCAGTTTTAAAAAACAGTTACTCAAGAGCTACAGCATTTGCTAGCAATTTGTGATGCATGACAGGATATTACGTGCCTGTCACAGGCTCATTTAATAAGTAGGACAACTAGTTCTTGTAAAAATGATAAATTGCCCTTTTTAAATACTCTTTTTTTCTTTCAAGCATGTTTACTGCTGACTTAGGGTTGTTTGGTTTTGTTGTTTTGGTTTTGTTTTCCCCAGTATCATCCCTAAAATCTCTGTTAGTAGAATAATAAACAGACAACTCCAACGCCACTGTATTTCACAAACGCAGGCTCAATCAAGACCTAAGTCTTGCCCGCAGAATACATGCTTAATGCATGCAAAGTTCTTAAAATACAAACCCTTGACTATTTGCACCTTACTGCTTTCTCAAGCAGGTATAAATGAGACATCTGCAGTGAAAACATAACCTCCTTGAATCAGTAAGACATGGGTTTTACTTTCATTTCTCCTTTCACCCATGCTACCTACTTTAGTTGAAAGCGAGTGAGCGGAAACAAAGTAATGAGATATTTTTGTGATACGTGGAAGTAGATTTCAAAGAAACAAACATGTCTCTGTTCATTAGCCTGAGTGGTTTAAAGTGAGTTGCACATAAGTTCAGAAAGCATCACGTATCAAATAAAAAACAACAAGAGCAATTCTGTATATAGCGTGGTAGTATCTGTAACTTATATAACCAGCATGAATAAAATCAGATTTTGGCTTCAAGCTGCATACCTGGACCGCTGTGGATTTTTTTTTCAAGGCACAACAGAAATAATTTTGCTGCCTTTTTGTTGACCTTAAACTGAGCTACAAGCAGTAACACAGACTTGTAAAGCAGCAAACATTCCCCTCACATCAGCTATTGCATGCCTTTTCATTCTAACCTCTTCTCACAATCTTAATACAAACAAAATGGGGGATAGCCTGTATTTTTGACCATCTGAAGTCCATGAGAAGTACTGTAAGAAAAGATCACACATGGCATGAGGAACAGTCTCCTTTCTCCTCCTTCCCTGCTCCCCATGCAAGGCAACCCTTTGACTCTCAAATATTAACTTCAGCCCAATATAACTTGTGTTCCTGACAGCATCGTGGATCAGGTTTTGGCATGACAGTTTCTGCTATTGCTTCACAACAGATTTTTGCAGAGGGTAGGCCTAACATTTCTTTGAAAAGCACATGACTTGAAATCATTTCACGGCTTCAGAGGAACACTGGTATAGTTTTCTGTAGGACGAATATATACAGCCCAAGCCTCCTTCCATTAAAAAAGTGAGAATTTTGTTCTTATGCCACTATGAGTAAGAAGGTAGATATCAAGTAAAATAGTGAAGGGGGGGAGAGGGTGGGGAAGACAAAAAAGAGGCACCCAGATACTACCACAAAAAACAAAACGTCCGCTTTTAAGTACTATTAACTGTGTGTGTGCTTTCGCTGTGTTTTGCGACAGCAAAGTAAAAAATATGTGATTGCTTTGTGCTGTCTTGGTGCATCATTGGAATATTCCTAATTAAAAAAAAAACATTGAAACTGTCAGTTACCTTCTTCCATAGCTTTTTTTATAGCCATCTTTATATATCTGCTACTCCCTAGTATTTCATGCCACGAAGTTTACTAAACACACCTCTTAATTGTTTATTTCATGGAGTAAGACCTGCCTCCTCCATCTGAGGAGGGAGGGTGCACAAAGTACCCTGGAGACCCACAGCAAAGCCTGGACTTTAATAGGCCGGCCTTTGTCGGCTTCAAACACCACACAAAACCCAACCACACCACGCTGGTCCAAGAGACAGCGACAGCGTCCCTGCGAGCAAGGCTTACAGGGAAGGGGAAAGGAAGGGAAGGGCGATAACGCTCAGCCGCCTGCACTATACGGGCGCGGGGGCTGGCACAGGGGTCGGAGTGCCCGAGGCACAGCCGCAGAGTGCGCGCAGCCGCCGGGCCCTCGCTGCCCTCAGGGCCCCGCGCCGGTTTCGCTTTCGCCTTCGCCTCCCCCGGCCCGCAGCTTTTCCCCGAAGTCACGTGACGCGCCCGGCTCCCCGGGAACGCCCCCGGCCCGGCCCCGCGCATGCGCACTTGGCCGCGCGGCTCCCCGAGCGCAGCCGGCACAGCGGCGCGACCGAGCCGGAGCCGAGGTGAGGGGAGCGGGCGTGAGGGGCCGGGGGATGGCGCCGGGAGCGGTAAAGCGGGGCACTGCCGGGCACTGCCTGCACCTCGGGGGCTGGCGGAGCGAATGTCCGGTGTAACTAAAGCTGTCGCTTCCTCAGACTGCCCCTGCCCGCGGGACACCCACCGAGCTTTGCGCTTTGGTGTCTTTGCCCCTGGGGCAGCGGGAGGTATCTCCTAGCGGGCTTCATTCCTAGCAGGGACATCGCTGCTCTTCTGTCACCTGTTGCATTCGCTCCCAGGTCTAGCTCTTGGCTCCTTCTCCACTGCTCACGCTCTCCGACGCCTCTCCAGACGTGCCCTGCCCGGGAGCGCCGGAGCGCTCGAAGCGGACCCCTGTCCCCGGCACGGTGCTGACGCTGATCCCGCTGATCCTGCGCCTCCAGCATCGCTGGGCAGTCTCTGCTGAACAGGTGCGGTGCTCCCACCCGCGGGGCTGAGCCGGCCGGGAGCGGGGGGAAGGCGGGCAGGGAGCCGGCCGAGAGCAGGGACGGCTGCCCGCGCCCTTTGCTCCCGAACCCCGCTGCGTGGATCGGCCGCGATCCCCCGGGAATGGCAGGAAAGGAGGTAGTGAGGGGCCAGCAAGGAGTCCTGGGGTGCATCGGGTGGCCAGCAGGTCGATAGAGGTGATCAGCCACCTCTACTCAGCCCTAGTGAGGCACATCTGGAGTGCTGTGTTCAGGTCTGGGCTCCTCAGTACACAAAACACGAGGAGCTACTGGAGACTGTCCAGCGGAGGCCACAAAGATGATGAGGGATCTCTCTTACAAGGAGAGACTGCAGGAGCTGGGCCTGTTTAGTCTGGAGAAGAGGAGACTGAGAGGGGATCTCATCATTACATATAAATATCTCAAAGGCGGGTGCCAAGAGGACGGTGCCAGATTCTTTTCAGTGGCGCCCAGCAACAGGATGAGGAGCAATGGCCACAAATTAAAAACAAGTTCCACCTCAACATGAGGAAGAATTTCTTGACGTTGAAGGTGGCAGAGCACTGGAACAGGCTGCCCAGGGAGGTCATGGAGTCTCCCTCTTTGAGGCTGCTACAGCACACTGAAATGCTATGTTACCTGTAATCTGAAAAACACACACATCAAAATCCTCAAAGCCCTCACTTTAAACAACATTTTTAACTCCTTTGCTTCTCACACACAGCACACGCCACTCAGCAGCCAAGGGCGTGAGCACACAAACACTAAAGGATTTGGCAGGAGGGGGCATAGAAGATAGTCCTTCACGCTGATGCTGCCCTGTTCTTTTGGATAGGTCTTATAGGCAGCCAGTAAAAAACAATGATGTGAGTGGATTTGCATCTCACCACCCATATTCTCAGCCTGGACTGTTCCTTGAACGTATCTTTACATGCCATTTCCACTACAAGGTCATAACCTGCAGTCTAGAAGGGTAACTGGTCTGCTGCTAGAGACCATAAAGCCACTCTGTCACAAAAGTGTTAGGACTGAGAGAAGCCATTCTGTACAATATTAGTTCATTTAAGCACCCTGTATCTGCTGCAAAGGTTACTTGAATTTAGCCTGAAAGTACGATCATGAGAACTAAAACACATAGAAAAAACATCTTTCCAGTACTTCATCATTTAAAGTGACTTGAGATCTAGTCCATTTTCAGAGCAGGCAAGTGTGGACACAAATAACAACTGAAAATGGGCACTTAGTGGGGTCTTTGATTTTTCAGTCACGCTCTTGGTGATAGGGAATACATTCACACAAACAAAAGGTGATACTCCACATTCAAGATCTCAGTTATGCAGAGTACAGGTATCAAACACACAGGTCCTCATTCCCATATCCCTGCTAAGCAAGAGAGCAGTAACACTAGCAGTACCCTAAGTGCCATGAAAAGGGGTTCAGAGGAAAAGATAAAAAAGAAAGCACCACACAGCCACTCACTCACTTCCTCCTCCCCGCCATGTGGTGGGATGGGGAGGGAATCAGAAGGGTAAAAGTGAGGAACATCATGGATTGAGATAAAGACAGTTTAACAGGTGAAGCAAAAGCCATGTACACAAGCAAAGCAAAAGGCAGGTGTTCAGCCATCCTGGGAAAGCCAGGCTCCATCACGCCTAACAGTGACTAGGGAAGACAAACACCATCATGCAAAATGTCTCCCTTTCCTCCTTCTCCTTCCTCCAGCTCTATGTGCTGAGTTTGATGCCACATGGTCTGGAATATCCCTTTGGTCAGTTGGGGTCAGCTGTCCACCTGTGTCCCCTCCCAACTCCTCGTGCACCCCCAGCCCCCTCGCTGGTGGGGTCGGTGAGGAGCCTTGATGCTGTGTAAACCCTGCTCAGCTGTAACAAAAACATCCCTGTATTACCAACACTGTTTCCTGCACAAATCCAAAACACAGCCCCATACTAGCTGCTGTGAACAAAATAAACTTTGTCCCAGCCAAAATCAGCACATCCTCCAATTTTGTCGACATTCCTGAAAACTTTAAATTAGTTATTTTTCACCACTTCAGTCCAAATATTACTTAAACATTTACACCAACTTTTTTTTCACCCCTTCCTCAGGATGACTCAGTGGTATCAGCTACAGCAACTTGATTCCAAGTTTTTGGAGCAAGTTCACCAGCTGTATGATGACAGCTTTCCTATGGAGATCAGGCAGTACCTGGCACAGTGGCTGGAAAACCAGGATTGGTAAGCACAGAAATTAATTAACCTTTGGGCTGTGTGAAAAGCAATGCCCTCAGACATGCAGTTAAAGGCAGCAATGCTGGGGAAGCAAGCTGCTAGGTGAACCTTTGCTGGTAGGATGCTTCAGTAGCTGCGTGGGTGCTACAGCCTGTGTTCCTGCCCCTCTTCAGGGCTTCCTAGAGGGGCCTGATACCTGGAGTAAGTGTCCTTGCTGACATTGCTCTCAGTGGTCTAGAACAAAAGTGGCTCTTTTAAAAGACCAATTAGTTACTACTTTGGTAGCTCAGTCTCTCACTCTCCAAAGACTGAACTTCTGCCAGAGTTTCTGTGGAGTGTCTTCTCTTTGAAGAGTGGTACAACCTGCACATGCATCAGGGTCACTTTTAGGTTCCTCATGTGCCTGGAATGAGTAAATGAATTTGAATGAATGTGGCAAAAAGAATAGAGAAACAACATTTCTGTATTGAGGAAAGTAGAGTCAAAGTTAAGAGAATGAAATTGACTTACGCTTGAAGGTAATTCCCACTGCTTGCATATTGTACAAGTGGAGTTGGGGATTAAAAATCAAGTACACCTGTATGTATTTCTTGGATTATGTGTTGGAAGTGTATTTAACCCAAGCATGCTTTAAATTATTCTAGGGAACATGCGGCCAACAATGTCTCATTTGCTACACTGTTATTCCATGACCTGCTGTCACAGCTTGATGATCAGTTTAGCAGATTCTTGATAGAAAACAACTTCTTGCTGCAGCACAACATAAGGAAAAGCAAACGTAATCTTCAGGTACGCCCTGGGTTCTATATCTGTACATTTGCTTCAGTGCAATTTAATGCCTCTAAGCAACTCCCCTGCCATGAGAGATTTTCACAGTGAGAATCCTGATTTAAAAGTCAGAATTCAAGTGTTGCTCCATTTTTGTTTTGATTGGCTATGGTTAGAAAGTTAAGAGTTTAATTATCAGTACAGTTACTGTTTGAGAACTCTAGGAAAAAGAAAACCCCAGGGTAGCACCATCCTGAGCAGAGCAGGGCAATACTCAATCCACAGCACATTTCAGCTTGGCGTGCAGGTAAAACAGTAAGGTTGAATTTGCATCCAGCCTGGACTGCGTATTAAACCAGCAGCCATGCCAAGGTGTGGGACGGTGGCTCTTAAGGGATGAGCTCTCTTTAGAGTGTAGGGTATTATCCCATGTCTCCCAGTAATGTCTCTGACCCTTTCCTGTTGTTTTGTGCCAGTCCTGTCTCTTTGTATGCCAATGAACTACAATAGAAATTCACTCTTGCAGCTGGTTGTGGCCATCACACCATGTAGTCCTGGAGCAGGCTATGACCAGTGTGTTCCTCGATGCTCACACACTGGTCATTCCCTAATTTTTTGCTAATCTGAAAGTTACTGAAGGACAAAAAATTATATTTATGAACTTTAACAACAGACTGTGTCTCTAATGCTAGGATAACTTCCAAGAAGACCCAATACACATGGCAATGATCATCTACAACTGTCTGAAAGAAGAGAGGAAAATACTGAACAGTGCCCAGGCGTCAAATGAGGTAACAGTCTTGAAATATCTGCTGCAGTTGTATCTCCCCTTTCCTGTTATTTGGGACAAAGGAAGTGGATGAACACTGGCAGGGGAAACAGGCTGTTCTCTCTCTGCCCAATAAGAGGTTACTTAAAAAACAGATGAGTGAGCACTGATATGTACCAGCTGGAGAACACTAATTTGCACCAGCTGGACAGCATGGCTTTTTTCTGCTGACTCAAGCATTTGGAGGATAAATGGCCAGAAAATAATTTTTATTCCTTGAGTGATGTAAAAGCTATGCTGGTTGTTTTAATGCTTCTGTAGTACGATGTGCCAATTGGATTTTATTTTATTAATTAGTGCCTAACTTATTTATCCAGCAACATTTTAAGTTTGTTCTTCTGCATTTTACCCCCCAATTCACTCTCTATTAAGCAGCTGAGCAAGCTTCTCTGTACTATCTCTGGGAAAATGATGCATCATTCTCCTTCCCAGTTGTCGCCAAGTATTTCTTTCTAATTTTGGTGGGGCTTTGGGGTATTTTTTTTCATGAAGCCATTTTCTTTCCTCTGATTTATAGGTAAAGCCATATTTTCTCCTTTGTCACCTGTTCTCCAGCTTCTCACCTTTTTTCCCTTTGCAAGAACTGTTTTGCAGTAAAAATTCTGCAGTTGGGAAAGGCATGCAGAAATGTATAGATAGCTGTAATCCACTTATGTAGAAATAGTGATGACTGTCCAAGCATGTTAATTCCCAATACTGAAAAACCTCAGTTTATAGCAAGGCTTTGAATGTGCAGTGTGGGAAGAGTACTACGGGCTTTCAACAAGGGGCCCTTTGCAACAGTGTCCAAAGCAGCTGCTCTCAGAGTGTGACTCTGGCAGAGCTCCTGCAGCTGCAGCACAGCTGTTCAGTCCTGGCAGGTGACACAAAGCACTTGCTGCTGCCTTTCCAGTGTGCAGTAAATTGGGATCATCAGAAAGGGAAAGGGAATTACAGAATGGTTTGGACTGGGAGGGAATTTAGAGATCATCTACCTTACACTAGACTGTGTTGCTCAAAGCCCAATCCAGCTTGGCCATCACTTCCACCACTGGCTTAAATCCATGATGGGGGGCCTTTGGCAGTTTACCAAAATAAATACTTTGTTTCTTTCAAATTCACCTGAATTTGATTTTTTTATACTACAAAATTTTAGTATGGTTTATCAGAACAAGCCATGCTTCCTCAGGTTGTTTGTCAACAAAAGCCGCTAATTCACATTAATGAAAAAAGGTATGGGTCACTCTGTTTTGACTTGTTCTGCTTCTTCCCTCAGATGGAAGTAGGGAGTGTACAGAACACTGTGATTGGGATGCTGGACAAACAGAAGGAGCTTGATGCCAAAGTGAAGGCTGTAAAAAGCAGTGTTACAGTAAGTATAACACAACTTTTCATAGTAGTGTTTGTTGATTCACAGATGTTGAAAAGCTTTCAGTAGAACATTAGACTTGATAAAATGACAAATAAAAGTAAGGTAGGGGTTTTCAAGTTTATAAGCAGAGATTGTCTGAAGATAAAAAGTACCTTGTGCCTAAATTTTAGCAACCAAAGCATTTTACCCATCTGAAATACTAGCAAGTGAGGAAAAAATCTCTTAAATTGTAACTGACCAGTTTGTTGCTAACTAGAAGATACATTTTTTTTAGCAGATAGATGTTTGTCTTAATAAATACAGTCACAACAGAAAGCCTTTCTCCAAATAGTACTTAAGAATTTGAAAGTTTAAAATGCTATGTGCTGTTCTAAGTCTTTCCACTGTAGCCTAGGTTCTGAACTAAACTCTGTGAACTTACATGGCTTGACCACAAAGGCATTTCCATACTTCATAATTAACAGATTTCAGTTAGCTGAGAAGGAGGAGGGGTGAATAGGAGGCGATGAAATTTAGGGATATTTCCTTTTAGCGAGTTCCAGGAAAAAGCATTGTTACAAAACTGGGCTTTGTGTCTGTCAAGGGCTGGTACCAGGCAGTTCCTAATCAGATGTAGTCTTGCATTACTTGAAAGTATTAAGTAATTGTGACCACCCTCACTCATGCATTACAGGATGTGGAGCAGGACATCAAGACATTAGAGGATATGCAAGATGAATATGACTTCAAATGTAAAACCCTGCAGAACAGAGGTAAATCATTTATCAAGGACATCCCCTATTGCATATAGTTTGTCAGAGTAAACTGCTCTTTATGTCAGGACACTGAGCCTAATGATACACAGCCAAACGTACTGGTAATGTCCCTCCTTCATTAACTCTGCTTCACACTGAAACCTAAATTTCTGCATCTGTCTTTTGTTCCAAGTAAGAGAGCCTCCTTGTTAACACAGCATTCCTTTGTCCTTTACATCCCTTTGCCACTAGAAGCAGCGAATCCTGTAGGCTCTGTGACCATTCAGCCATACACTTAATCAGTGATGTTTAGGCTTCCCTTTGCCATCTTGTATTTCACAAATGCCAAACTAGCTTTAGGTTTTGTAGGCTCTTGTGCACCAAGGGAAACACACAGAGTCCACACTGGTTTCATTATACAGATCTGTCTCTGTTATCAAATTCTTTGTTCTAGAAAAGGCTTTAGTTTCTAACCCAGCTTGGCAGAGCTAACTGTCCCTCAGAACAGGAACATGTTCAGCAGATACTAAGGGAAGCACTGAGCCACGATCTTGCTTTTTGTATTTGTCCCCTTCTCCCCCCAGTATTTCTCTCACCCATCCTTCAGCACTCCTTCACAGCCTCATGTTCACAATTTGGACTTACTTTACAGAACACGAGCCCAATATGTCTCAGGAGGAATACAAGAAAGAACAGCTGCATCTCCAGCAGATGTTTTTATCACTGGACCTCAAGAGAAAGGTAGTGCTCAAGTTTTCTTTCAGAAGTCAGCAGCTCTTCATTTTAACATGAAACATTATTTTCATTGAATTGACATAAATTAGCAGTAGAAAAGTTTTTTTAATATGTCAGTTGAACTGAGGTCTTTGCAGAGTTTTGCAAGACAGATGAGCACTAGCTAAAACAGTACTCAGTTCTCCTGTCTGAAGTATTTTTAATAAACAGGGTAATCTCATGTTCTCTGTAGGAGGTGGTGAATAAGATAGTACAGCTGCTGCAGAGCACAGAGCACACGCAGACTGCCCTTATTAATGATGAGCTGGTGGAGTGGAAGCACAGGCAACAGACAGCATGCATTGGAGGGCCACCCAACGCCTGCCTCGACCAGCTGCAGAACTGGTAAGTCTTTTGTAAGACTGCATTTGAACCGTGTTATGAAGGAACACCACATCTAGGAAATATACTGATTATTTATATTATCCATTTTCATTCTGTCTTACCATAACTCCATGCATTTTATTACCTAACCACATTTCCAGTGAGCACAAAGTGTTCTCCAGGCACTGCCACATCCTCAGGGACAGTGACCTGGCTGGTGCCTCTGCATTAGTACAATACAAAAACATGCTAAAAGTAATAAGATCGTGTCAATTGTAGGTTCACCACTGTTGCTGAAAGTCTACAGCAAGTTCGTCAGCAGCTTAAGAAGCTTGAGGAACTGGAACAGAAGTTTACCTACGACCCTGATCCCATCACAAAAAATAAACAATTTCTGCAGGACCTAACACACACTCTTTTCAAACAACTCATCCAAAGGTAACAGACCAGAAGGCTCTTTTGGTGTTAGCATGAATAAATAGATGAAGAGCACCTTCCCTACTGTTCCCTCAGTATTTCTTGCATAGTAACTTTTCATTTTCCAAGGTTTTCCTAATTTTGTCACAAACATTAAACTGAATTACTGTTTTTGAGATTTACCCTATCTAGGATTTCCCCAGGTTCAGACCTATGGAAAGGATTTGTGATCAGTCATTATTGAAGTTAGCAGGAGCTTTGCTGCAATACACATTGATTACAGAGTCAAACTCCCAGTCTGTTAGTCCACTTCTTGCTTCAAGCTTCAACCCTGCAAAGTTCAAGTGAAGAGAGGCAAGAAACAACCTGCATCAAGCTGTGCCCAAGATAGATACACACGAGATTCTCCAATCCTTTGTCACTGGACACATCATCTTTGCCTCCAGCACAGGGAGGCCAGCCCTGTCTCTGTACCACCTCTATGATGCAAGTTACTGTAGCTAGTAATTGCCTCACATAAGATCAGAGTCCCATTCTGTAAACACACAGTAGACAGAAATTTGGGGTGTATCAGAACTGGTTAGCCCCAGAAGTTTGTTTCACTGGGTTAGCTGGCCCTCATCAAATCTCCCTTCTAGTGTATCCATCCCTTGGGCATGTGCTGTTACACAGCACTGACCCTGTAAGAATTCAGACAGCCCTGGGAATGGCAAACAAAGCAACACTCCTCACTTGTCACTGTGCTAATTACAGCAGTGTTTCCTTGCTGTTTGATTTCAGGGAAGTTTGATGTAGCAATCTCCCTCCTCAAGCCATCACTGTATTGCAGAAAAGCCAGCACTTGAAAAATCACTATTTCTAGCCCCATTGAAACAGTTAAAAGGAACTGATACACACACCTCTGTGTAGATTGAAACTGAGTGAATAAAGTGTATAGTATTAATGGTAAATCAACATTCTTTTAAAGTTCACTTCTTATGAAGTGTCTTATTTCTTAGGGACAGCGTAGATAAATCATAGTGCCTTTAATCTGTTCTTGCCGTAGCTCTTTTGTGGTGGAGAGACAGCCTTGCATGCCAACACATCCTCAGAGGCCACTAGTCCTGAAGACAGGAGTGCAGTTCACTGTGAAGCTGAGGTATGTTTTCCCCTTTCCTTGTTCCTGTTTTGTGGTAAGGCTTTCCTGTCACTGGCTTCCTGCAGCCAAGGGGATTGCACAGCCTGCCCTGCAGCCCACGGGCTGAGGCCAGGAGGAGGGAAGTGCCATGGGCAGGGGCTTTCTTCTGGCAGAGCTTAACTCACATTCAGCTCTTACCCTTTAGCAGACGTGGGGTGTGCTGAGTGTGTAACAAACACAACCAAACAGCAAGACGACACATGCAGGGCACTTTGTCATGCCCAAGAGTAACTCATTTGCCCATTTAGTTTCATCTCTAAATGCTGTCTGGTATGGAGCAAGCTTGGAGCCTGCATGTGGCCCCAGGTGTGCTCCTTAAATATCTGTGGTAAGCAACACCATAGAAGAGAACCCATCTTTTTCAATTGCTGACATTAAAAAAATACTTCTCTTTCCAGATTGCTGGTGAAACTGCAGGAACTGAACTACAACTTGAAAGTGAAAGTTTTATTTGATAAGTATGTTGCATTTATTTCATCCCTCTTATGTAAAGGTAAACAGTCCCCATGTTCAGAAATCAAAGAGCAGACATATTTAAGTGTTGACTAGGCCAGGAGCAGGCTGGTTCTCTGTGGCAGCAGGTACATCCTTCCCTTTTTCTTACCCATTCCCTTGCTCCAAATCTCTCTCTGCCACCAGAGACACGTCACAAAGTGCAGATGGCCTCAGCTTTTCACCATCAGCTCCACAGAGGAGAACTCACTACTGCTAAATCAGGCACAAGGCAGCACCTGGGCAACAGCTGTGGCATTTCACCTGGATTAGCACAAGGTGACACTGCAGAATCGAACTCCACCATTTCCAGTCACATAATTCAGTCATGTCTCTAGAATACCTTACTTTTTGGGTAGTGTCTAGTAAGGAATACGGTTATCCTAAAGCTGCCTTTGAGTTAGGGGTATAATCTGCCTTCCTGTAACATGTTCTGACATGTTCTCAATCAGAGAAAAAAAAAAATCACAGCAGTTGAAACAGATTAATACCAATCTTCTGTCTTTTGTAAGCAGCTCAGGTGAGTTTAGCAGTTACTTCAAGGGCATGGAAAGAAATGTGACAGGCTGTCCAAAATAATGACAGGGACTGTGCTTTCAAGAAAGCAAGTGGGTTTTTGTCTTCCCAGCCAAGTAATTTTGTTCACTTGAAATGGCTCTAGGGTCCAGAAACTTGCATAGATTAGGGAAAAAGTAAAAAAAAAAAATTCTTACGTGGCTGTGGGAGGTGAGGCTTTAAGAAGTGCACTAGACAGAATGCAACTTAGTAAATCCCAAGTGCTGGGAAAACCAATTCAAGTGATGCAGCAATTTATTCAACAAGTTTAAAGGCAGATTTAGTGTGGCAGAACTATATTTTTTTTCCTCAGAGCAAGAGGAAAAAATGCATGTAGTAAAAGAAAGTACTTGCTTTGATTATAAAGCCCCCATAACAATATTAAGCCCCAGTAAAACACAGGCTGTGTAGTGCAGTATTTATTTTGACTGCTTGAACCAATTGCCTCATCTTTTGCGCAAGAATTTCACAAAAGCATTTTACCAGTTCTCAATCAGCTACTAAAACATGCACATTTTCTCTGTCTCTGGCAGAATCTTTAAAAGATTCTTACTTTGTTGGTTTTTTTTTCTTGACAGAGATGTAACTGAGAAGAACTCAGTCAAAGGGTAGGTGGCATTAAAGTTTGGTATATTAATGTTAGGTTCTTTCAATGAATGTGAGATTTAATTATGTTTTCTCTCTGTGTAGGTTCAGGAAATTTAATATTTTGGGAACAAACACAAAAGTAATGAACATGGAAGAATCTACTAATGGAAGTCTAGCAGCAGAATTCAGGCACTTGGTAGGGGGTTGGTTTTTTTCTTTCTTTTACTGATATAGCCACTTAATTTTGTGGGTAGAGTGTGGTAGGAAGGAAACAAATTGCTTTTGTTATTGAAGTCATTATTTACTTTTGTGTAAAAAGGAACTGTCTCAATGGGGAATTGTCTCTCCTTTTTCTTTGTTCTGTCCTTTTTGAAATATTTTGCCTGTGTCAATCAAAATGGGATTGCTTGTCACTGAAATAGGGACAGGAACGCAAACAAGAGTATTTGCTGCCATACAGCTTATGCTGCAATGGGTTCTTTGGAGGAGGAAGTTAAAAAAGCCTGGAAGGGCTGGTTTGGGCCTTTCAGAGGAAGGTCCATAGGTAGGGAAGCTTGGAATAGTTTAAAGAGCTTTGAGTCTGGAAGATGAAAATTGTCAAGGAGTGGGCAGCTACAAGGAAACCAGTGCCTTTGGCAGACTATACAACACTTCTGATCTGCACATTGGAAGGGAACAGATTGGTTCCTTCCTACAACAGGGAAGGAAAAATGCAAGTCCAGAACCAGGGAACATGGAACTCTCCCTTCATTGTCCACAACTGAGACTGTCTAGAGTTTATCATCCAATTCAGAGGGGTACTTTGATAAACCAATATTCCATATCCTGATTTTGTACTGCTTCTGTTCTTAAAAGGCCTCTTACATAAAGGCATTGCATCATAACTGTGCAGTATCTTTTTTCACAGATGACCAGTTTATAAAAGAGCAGTAGTTACCTACAGTTTAATCCCTTGGCTCCCACAGCTTAGAACCAAATAGAATCAGACACTAGTGCAGCAAGTTTGCATACAGTTGAGCAAGTGGCGCATGCAAACCTCCTCTACCACTTCCATTTGTGGCTAACATAAACGAGTGACAGGGATTTTTGTTCATTTGCAGCAACTGAAAGAACAGAAAAATGCAGGGAGCAGAACAAATGAGGTAAGCAGCACTAACCTTTTCTTTGTAAAGTTTTAGCATAATACTAACAAGGCATTCATTCAAGACAATGCTCTCTGATCAGACCCATGAAGACACACGTGGGATGAGCGATCATAGGAGAGATGTTCAGTGTTTCTACAGAGTGATCCATGTAGGAAGAGTCTGCAAGGAGAACTACTGCCAGAATGGCAGCGAGGGACTCTCCCACACCGGCATCTACCTTTAACAGGCCTTCCTGGCAAGCACAGATTTTTCTATGGCTCATAGGTAGTAGCCACCAAAAAACGTGTGCCTGGAGAGGCAGTTCCAGGAAGTCAGCATTGTCACTTGACTTTGACCTGTAAGCTCTTACTGAGGTCTAGAGCACGTGACCATGGGCAAAAAAGGGTTTTCCCCCATGATAAAGCCCCATTACTTTACCCTAGGAATTTTCAGTCCCTGAAAAGTTTTCTTTTATTTTTTTTGAAGGGTCCTCTCATTGTTACAGAAGAGCTTCACTCTCTGAGTTTTGAGACACAGCTGTGCCAGCCTGGTTTGGTAATAGACCTAGAGGTATGTCTTAGATGAAACAGGTGGACTTCAATTCCTGTGTGTCCCTCATGCTGACAATTTAAACTTTGTTCTCTCTCTTCTTTTTTTTCTCTTCTTTTTTTTTAAGTACTGGGAGATCAAGAACTTTCTGTTATTTCAAAGTATGGGAATGACACTTCACAACAACTCTGTATAGACACAGAGAGAGAATGCTGTCAGATCTCTGGGTAAATAAGAATAGATGTGCTTTGCAAAAGTGTCTGATACCTAGAGGGCTTAAACCACAGGGTTGGTTATCAGTTTACATTTATTTCAGAAGCAGTGTGCTATGAACTCTACTGTCACTATGAGTGCTGTCATAACTGATGCTAAATGAAAGTCTTTATTAGCAAAAATTACCCAAGTCTTTTTAGTATTTCATCATACTGATATTTTCTCCCCTACATACCAGCTTCTGTTGAAAAAGTGAAGACTATGCAAGCAGGAAATTGAAATGGGTTTGTGGATAATCTCAAGGAGGATTGTGGCAGCAGGGCAGGGTAACCTGACATGTTTCCTTTTGTGCCCCTTTCAGACCACATCCCTTCCCATTGTTGTGATCTCAAACGTGAGCCAGCTTCCCAGTGGATGGGCTTCTATCTTGTGGTTCAACATGCTGTCTACTGATCCCAAGGTATTTGCAGGAAAAAAATATTGTATCAGGTACTATATCTAATTTTCAAGCATTGTATGCAAATGGCTGCAGCATTTTAGCTCTGCAGATGGCTCTTAATGAGTTTCAGGGGTAGAGAGAGGGACAGTGGCTTCCCTGACCTAAACAGAGCAATGTTTGAAAGCCACATTAGGGTAGATATACCTGTATTCAGGATATACACTATGACAAATGAACATTCAAGAACTCAATTATGGTGCTTTGAGTAATCCAGCAATTCTGCCCACTGGGGGAAGACATACCCAGAGTCCCAGAGATTGCTTTTCCTGGTAAAGAGTGCTTGGAAGAATAGCTGCCTGCTTCTGCAGAGCTTCTTCTCAAGCTGACATCCATTCTTAAATCTGGATTTGTTTTGGCAACAATACACTTTTATAAATTCAAGTGGCATTCCAAAATTAATGTTTATTAACTGTAGCTTGTATTTTTCTCTTCCATTCTAGAACCTGTCCTTCTTTCTGAATCCACCTTGTGCAAAGTGGTCTAAGCTTTCTGAAGTTCTGAGTTGGCAGTTTTCTTCTGTAACAAAGAGAGGACTTAATGCAGATCAGCTGAGCATGCTGGGAGAGAAGCTTCTTGGTATGGTCTCCTTTCATCACAGATGGCCTCTTTGAATTGAAGCTAATTCTGCATCTTCTCCTGCAGCCCATTTTAAGTTTTCCTTTCCTCTCACACCTATTCCCCTCATACAATATAACTCTGTAGCATTTTCCACTTTTCAGTATGGCAGAGTTTGTAAATGACATCATGTCATGAAAAAGATCTGCAGTTCTAACTTAGGAGTTTTATGCATTAGAGCAACAAAGATTGGGCCTAATTCTGCCTTTTGAAGTAACACTCATGTTTAGTCAGTCTTTGAAGTGGATGTTTCTTGGCATCTTTTGGGTTTTGTTTTTAAATCCACCTCCGTTCATTTTAACTTCATGCATGCCCCCAGCTACAGTGGGGATTCACTCTGCATAAACATAGTTGCAGTATCAGCATGCAAACACTATGAAACTGCTAAAGGATATCAGATTGAATTATCTCCCACATGAGTGTCCTTAGTAAAAGCCTGATCAGCCATGGGTTTTGTTTCCAAACTCCTTGCAGTTTGCCTGAATAGGCAGGGCACTTGACACTGTTACTGATTTTGCATAGTAGACTCTAGATGAAAAACACTGTTGATTCAGTATATTCCACCAACCTTAAGTTTCATGAAAAAGTTATATTTAAAGGTATTTGAGATTAGTGTGTCTAGGTGGCAGGGACAGCATTCCACTCTCTAATTCCCCCAAAGACATAAGATCTGACAAAAAGCTGCTAATTTAATAGATTGCTTTTCAAAATTCTACAAGGAGAATCATTTTTTTTTGTTTAATTAACCAACACAAAGATACCGGTGATATATTTCTATGGCAAATTTGCATTTCAGAACTACAGGGATTTTGTCAAGCTCTGGTAATGGTAGGGTTGCTCCTTAAATCTTACCTCTCTATATAAAAATATCACCCAGCTGAAAAAATCCTGGTTGCTGAACACTGTATATTCAAGATTCCTCAGTGTAAGGAGACAGAACCAGCAGAGTGCCAGGGTACAACCTGGCTGCTGGTTTTGCAATGTGAAAGTTGACAGAATCTTGCTCTCTTAACACCAGCAGTATTAGTAACAAGCTCCCTAACCCAGTTTATTTTTAGAAAAATGACAGAGAAAAGCGTATTTGTTGGAAGCCATAGCATGATCTTTAATGGAATAAATTTGGCTCTGACTACAGTCAGGGTCTGCAAAGCTCCACCTACTGTAGTCACAGCACAGAACTTTTCTTTGTGGTTTGGATATGGTTATGAAACACTGTGGACACAAAAACAAGGCTGGGGGAAACAATTGCAACAGGAATAAGATGAGTGTGTGGTTGGGGTGGACCTGGGAGTCAAGAGTTTCTGGGGCTAAAGCCTGCAAGTCACCAGAATCAAGGTAGGAAAGTGCTCAATCTCAGAGATACTGCAGAGTGTGCCGAGCCCCTGCAGAGGAGCTTGTGGGCTGCAGTCTTGTTGTTGTGCTGGCAAGAGCTGTGCAAGGATTCAGTCTCCCTCCTGGAAGCATTTTGAAGCTGGCAAGTGTTTGGTGCAGCACAGGAAGTGTCAGGATGGATTGGTTCCCATTACACAAGGGCTGCTCATACAGATTTGGTTATCATAAAACCTCCCAGGGGGAACTTTGCAACCTCCCCTGCACTGGCTGTGAAAGCACAGCAGCCTGCCCTTGCTTTTCTTTCTTAGTCCAACAGCTGACTTCCAAATAAACACTTAGAACTTGGTTTTCTAAGTACTTTTAGCCTTACTAAGTAATTTATGGAACATGACTGAAGTCAAATTTATTGTATTCAGGGCCAACAAACGGAGGATCACAGGATGGCCTTATTCCCTGGACAAGATTCTGCAAGGTATGGACTCACTTTTAAAAACTGAGATGGAAGAGGGATCTCATCTTACTTTACTGTGGGTTTTGTTTGGGCTTTTTTTGTTTGTTTTCCCCCCAAGGTGCCTTCTTTTTCAGTAGCATTCCCTAATTATTCTAGACCTTACATGGTCATGGGAGGCTTGGTGGTGAGGTTAAAGTAGCAGCAGCAGGAGAAAAAAGAGCTTGCAGTGGCAAGGAGTAGATGATTTTGAGACTGCTTTTGATCCATGTAAACTCCATAGGAAAAAAAAAATGTATCTTTCAAACACAGCCCCTTCATTATTGTTAATGCAGCTGCTATTAATAGAATAGTTCTCCATTTTGACTATTACAGAAAACATAAAACAACCAGCAAGATGAACAGTTCTTCTGTATCTTAGTGAAGGACCAGGATCTCCCAGACCAGGGGCAACTGGATTAGGGTGAGGATTAACACAGGGTGGCCAAGAGGGTCAGGATGATGACAGAAAGCCACACCATAGAATTTCACAACCCTGGCTGCAGCAAGACAGGAGGACTCTTCACATTTTCTTTGGCTTTAGACCCTAAACTGGTATAGATAAGTAGGGGATCACAGTAACCAGGAGCAGGCTCCAGAGGAAGAGCAAGGCTCTGATGACCTACAAGCACTCAAATTCATGAATATGGATGTCTCATGAGGAACAGAGATCCAAGTCTCTACAGAAAGTGTCTCTAAAGCTTCTGCTAGCCAGCCCAGTCAAAAACCCCAGTGGCATGGGTTTGCATGTCCAACAGCTCCAATAAGGATAGCACCCAGGCAGGAACAAGAGCCTTTTATTGGCACATGAGAGGTGATGGATCACATATTGGTGGGTACTAGAGGCTCAGAGAGGCATTTTTCTCATGCTGCCTCTTGCCTTAAGATTCAGTACATGCTTCATTACCAATAGTTCCTTGTCCTTCTGGAATGGAGAGCCAGAAAGAGAAAAAGAGTCATAAGATAATATGGGGAGGGTGGGGAAAAAAGAAAAAGGAAGAAAAACACAATAATAAGTAGACAGTGGCAGGATTGAAACCTTGGTTTCCTCTCTGCTGAACAAAACTCATGTCTCATTATTCCCTGTTCTCCACCCTCCCATCCCTGCCTTTCCATATTCTGAATTTCAGGAAAATATAAATGATAAAAATTTCCCCTTTTGGCTGTGGATTGAGGGAATCCTGGAGCTTATTAAGAAACATCTCCTGTGTCTCTGGAACGATGGGTAAGACCTCAGTGAAGTTAAAGATGTGGTCATTGCCTCAGATGTCATTTTTAGGCTAGCAGTTGCACCCTCGGGAGGTTGTTTGTGCAGAGAGTGGAACTTGAAACCAGAAAAATCTGAAGCGAAGGCATTGTAGTAGTGAGGAGTCCTCTGATGAGGCAACTGCTAAAAGCAAGAACATCAGATGACCGAGTTGTCCCATTTAAGTCACAGAGCAGGGCTTTGAATGTTAGATTATATTTTGTTTTGCCCCTGCTCCCACTGTAAGTCGGTTCTTTCCACATCCTAGAACACGGCCAAGAAAAACTGAAGCACAAGGAAGTTTTAAGTCGTAGTGATATCCATTTTAAAAACCAAAAACCAAACTCGCTGCCCGAAGAGAGTTACTGTGAGCTGCCTGGAGGTGGCAGCAGCCACACTCGGAATGCCTGTGCCCGCACCGTGGGCCCAGAACCCGGCAGTCTTCACTGATTTATTTAACAGTATTACTAAGTAGGAGGACTCTGCCAGATGGGAACACAGTTCCATTTGCCCTCTAATACTGGTTTAGTAAACTTTTCATTCTGGGATTTCCAGTTTCGGAAGTAATTCTGTCCAAACTAGGCTTATCCAAAGTCACAATCCTGCACTTTAGCTTTAGCCACGTTATGAAACCTCATCAAACAGCACACTCACACTGGAGCATCCTAGTATCCCACAATTCTGCAGGATCTACAGCAGCAGGATTGCTTTGTCTTGCTACATTCAGCAGTGGGCTTCGCATTTTTACCCCCCAGCTCCAGAAGAGTTCTGTCAAAGCCCTGAGAAGTACAAGCCTTGCTTCACTGCCCCAAACCTCCCCAGTTCTTTGCTGAGGGGGCTGCAGTGCAGTGGGGATATTTGCCACCATTACTGAAGCAGAGTGGCAGTTCTGGGACTGGGATTACCTGTGGGTTTGATACAGGCTTGAATAGCAGAGACTCCCCTTGTATACAAAAGAGTAATATAGCTTCAAGAACACTTGCCTTTATGCTTGAGAGATAGGAATGCAAAAGACTTCCCTTATACACAGGATATTGACTATTGAACACATTTGTTACCTTAAGCATGGTACTTAAACCAAGCAAAACACAAAACTCACCAAATCAAACCCCCAAACCCCATAAAACAGGGCAGCTTACAGCATCTGAAATTCTAAGCAAAATTATGATTATTCAGTATTTTTTTGTGCAAAACCCACTTTCCCTGACTTAATGCACACAAGGACAATCATAGTACTCAAAAGTTCATTATTGATGGAGTATTTTGAGGAATAAGCAGCAGAGAAGTTCTGACCTTTGGGGAAAAAAAGCCAACAAAAGCAAAATACCAACCAACAAACCAACGAAAAAACCAAACAGCTGGGGCTTGGCCAGGGTTATATCCTAGTACTGACCTGAACAACTCCCTTCCCAGTTCTTGTTCAGATTGATTAATCTCCTGTAATTACCACACCAGCCTTCTTGTCCATGCAATAATATCTGCTGAGCATAATGAATAAGTCATACAAGCTTAACAGCTCCTTTAGAAAGCATGCACAGGGACCAAAGCAAACCCCACACCTGTAAGAGTGTAATCTGGCAGCTAGCAAAGTTTGTTTCATCAGCCAAAAAGGAGAAACCACTGTTCCTTAGCATACTTCTGAAATTAAAACTAACTGCTAGCTGGGATCTGACCCTGTTACACACGAGTAACTTCACTTCTGCTCCCACAGCCCAGCTTTAACAGCAAAATGGACAATCTCTTTTGTTCCGAGTTCAGAAAGACGTTTGTATAAGCCCCCAGGCCAAAGGGAGAGTGCTGAGGGAAGCTGTGGTGATTCACAGCTGCCACAGGGCATGAATCACCACCTGACTGCAGCCAGTCAGCCCTACTGCCAGCTGTTCACAGGACAGAGCCTTCTGGGAGGCTTTCACCAGTACTTCATCATTTTTAAGCAAGGAAAGCTTTTTAGTTTTCCTAGCTAGCCCAGCACAGCTTAGGTTTTATGAAGAGTAACTCAGCTCTTTCTTTCCAACATTACAGCTGCATTATGGGTTTCATCAGCAAAGAGAGAGAACGTGCTCTGCTGAAGGACCAGAACCCAGGAACATTTTTACTGAGATTCAGTGAAAGCAGCAGGGAGGGAGCAATCACCTTTACTTGGGTAGAGGGATCTCAGAACGGTAAGTCAGCTACAGAGAACCTTTGTTGATGTACTTGCACCAGAACAAGAAGTCTTTTATGCCCTTCTCCTCCACCCGGAGGACCAGCACAACACCCCAGCAGCAGCAGGGCACAAGCAATAGCAGGGACACACCATACTTGGGGTAACTCAAGCCACACAGTGAATTGATCAAGGTTTCAGCTAGGACAAGTAACACTTCCCAGGTTCTGCTTCTAGCCTGGAAGTTGGGTAGGAAAAACTGCCTGGACTGTCTTCCCTGCCTCCTTCGGCTCTCTCCCAGCCTTTAGTGCACACACACTTGCATCTCCTTCCAAACCCAAATGCAGCTTTTGTTCCTTCCTTCCCACATTCCCCCTAGGTAAATTACATACTCACTTCATTTTCCAAGTAGTTCTCCTTCCTCCCGTTGTCCAAAAGGATCAATGAAGAGCTTGCTTCTTTGAAAGAGTGAGCTGGACTTGTTTCTCATCTTAAGGAAGCCTGGAGCCATCACAGCTGCAAAAAGTTACAACCTCCCTTGTACCCAGTCAGGGCTCTCCCCTTACCAAACTAATTGCACAGCCTCCCTGCCAGCATGGGGCAGCTGCTGACACTTCACTGTGATGAGCCCAGATCAGGGCAGCAGGTGGAAAAGAAACTGCTGAATGTACTTGTCTGACTTCTTTCTTTCCCTTTGCTGCCTTCATACCTGAGACATTCAAAAGTTAAGCAAAAGAAGGTTGATAGTATTTGGAGCATTCAGGAAGGCTTATCTCTGTCTCTTGATGATTCATAAAAGCCTCAAGTGGTGTATTTGGATCAAACTTCCTAATAGGCAGTAGGGTTTGAATTACATAATTTGGAAGAAGGTTAAAAAGTCAGCACAACCTAAATTACTTAATGAAATATTGCAGTTAATTTCCATGGACAAGTCACACGAGTCATTCTGAATACAAAGCACTATGTGCTATATCCCCCATGCCCCCCTACCCCACAGAACAATTATGCTCCCTCTGACAGGCGTTAAATATTTACTGCAGCACTGTAGGTGTCATCCAGGCAAGCCTTTTGCTCATGTGAACTCTGAGTCTGTGGAAGTGGCTGCAGCTTTTCTGGAGCCTTTCAGAAAAAACTGAAACCAGCTTTAAGAGTTGCTGCTTCTCTCCTCTGCAGAGCTCCAGTTCCACTCGGTAGAGCCCTACACCAAGAAGGAGCTCTCTGCGGTGACTTTCCCCGATATCATCCGCAACTACAAAGTGATGGCAGCTGAAAACATTCCTGAAAACCCACTGCGATTCCTGTACCCAAATATACCCAAGGACAACGCCTTTGGCAAGTACTACTCCAGGCCTAAGGAGGGTGAGTGACATGAGGGGCTCTTTAGCTTTCAGCTTTTCTGGTTGTTCTGAGCTGCTGGGGCACTGTACAATTTCTGTGGCATGCAAAGGAAGGGAGCAGTTGGCCTGAATGCCTTGGCAGCCTGTCTCACATTTAGAGGTTAAGAAAAGGTCTGCTTTTAAAGAGGCACAACATGAGATCTAATCAGATCAAAAACTGAAACCCCTAATTATCACTCACCCTCCGACTCAGCTGTCATGTGAGCCTATGAGCTGTTTCAGAAATGTAGGTTCCCACTAACAGCCTGAACCATGACTGGTTAGGGGAGGGGTTTCTTTGCCATCTTCTGTAGGAGAAAAGGGAAAACTGGCTAAAAATGGAATAAATTAACCATAGTGCTGTAAACTGCATGACAGAGAGTCTTGCACATTATCTGGGTCATAGGCTATATTTTTGGTACAATAAAGATGAAAACGTGACGTAAACTTGCTGAAAAAAAACCCACAAGCTTTTTTTTCTCCTTGAAGCACCAGAGCCAATGGATTTGGACGGTCCCAAGGGAAATGGCTACATCAAGACAGAGTTAATCTCTGTATCTGAAGTGTAAGTTCCCACAAAAATGCTGGATTTTTAAGAACTGATCATAAGTTTTTAGCTGTAGTTCATGTCTCTTCATAGTATTTAAGATGTATGTGCCCCTGTCAAGTCTTTGCTCTTCGAGAATCTGATCACAACACATTAATGCAGTGCTGTGTTCAAAACACCATTTTTAGGTAAAAACCCTAGAAACTTGCAGGTAGTTGCAAGTAATTTCTTGAAAAGCATGTTCTCGGACACTTGTTGGACTTCTCTGGTTAGGATGTGCATCCCTGAGTAGTCTGAGTTTTCATGTAGAGCCAGGCTAGCTTTGCAAAGCCTGGTCTTCTTCACAAGAGGCCTCCTTAGTGGCCCTTCAGGCCTTGGAGCCAGACAGGGTAGCCCAGTCTGTAGTGATGGTTAATCCCTGCTCTTCTCCGTCAGCCACCCTTCCAGGCTCCAGTCTCCAGAAAACCTGCTGCCCATGTCTCCCGAGGAGTTCGATGAGGTGTCTCGGATGGTGGGCCCGGCAGAGATTGATACTGTGGTACGTATCACAAACCAGCCTGGAGCAGGGGGGGTTGAGCCAGAACTTGCTTTTCCCCTTTTTTTCCTCCCTTCAGCCATAGCTCAGACACTTAAGCAAACGCTTGAGAACACGTCTCTTCACAGGGATAGGAAAAGCTGGGGATCCAGAGTTAGACTGGGATTGCTTGCAGTTGTTTTTTCCACTTGTGTGCAGGGAGAGGGGTGAAGAACAGGAGAGCAAAGCTTCCAGTATGTGCCTTGCAGGTGGAGGGAAGATGGGAAGGGAGGAAGGAGGATCACTGTAGTGCCTCTGGTGGGGTCTGTGTGGGGAGGGCCCCAAGCAGGGAGGGCAGTTTGGAAGTGCTGCCCTGCCAGTGCTGGCAGGGTAGTGCCTGTGAACAGCACAGTGTTGTCCTTGCAAAGTGTGCTTCAGAAAAAGAAACAAATTAAAGTGATCCCTCCCCCTGCCCACCCTGAGCAGTTGAATCCTGAGACGTGAATCAGGTGTGATTGGGGCAGAGCTTGGTCACGCTCTGTGGTTAGCAAAGACTTGAGAGCTAGGGCTTGGCCTGTGTAATGGAGGTTTCTCTTTCTCCTTGCAGATGTGTACACACATTCAGCTCTGAGCTTTGGCTAAGCTTTCCCTGCGTCATTAGCACGGCCGACTCGCTTCACGCATCCTGTGCTGCACTCAATGCCTTGGGGACACGCTTCACTTCCTTGGTTTCTCAACCTGAAGGTCCAGCAGCAATTTTAGTTAACGGGAATATCGGCAGCAGCAGCCTGAGTAGCCTCCTTACGTGTGTATCTTTGTCTAATTATTAAGTTACCGTGCACATCTTTGTTTAATTAGGAGGATACTGTGCCAGAGTGGAGGAAGAGGAGGATGGGAATGTGAGCTCCTCACTGACAGTGATGGGAGAAACATGCATTCATTGTTTAAAGGAATTAGTTAAACGTTTAAAACAGTTGACTGTACATAGAAGGCTTCAAAGAAAAGCTGGTTCTTTTGCAGAGGTTCTGTTCAGAAAGCTTACACCTGGAATTTTTGTCAGCATCACAAAGGGGAAAACACTCTACAGATCCATGCCACACGAAATCCACGTGCTGCTGAAGTTTGTTGTGCTTTGAGCTCTTCTGGGCATGGCACATTGAGAGAGCAGAAGCCCAAAATGTTACCTGCATTTCATTTTTGCAGTCTTCATAAGGCTTAATCTTGTGTAGGATGTTTAGCACAACCTTTCTCATAAAGAGCACTTCTTAGGACACCACTTTAAAGCTGCATTGGCACATGCTGAGCTTGCAGCCCAAGGTGTATAATCAAGACTAAAGCCTCTGCAGACTGCAGTCACGAGACAAAATGAGAACCTTCTCTTACAAGAGTGCAAAACCAATTGAAGTATGTTTTTGTTAACTGTGCTTAGTCTGCTGAGGTGAGGATCTGGTCACTCCTATCTTTTGCAATAATACCCCATTTAGCTTGTAACAGGTGGAATGGAACTCAGTTTTCCCATGCATTATGAACCAGGACATTTATTTAACTGTTAATTTGAATAGCTAAAAGATTCTACAGGCTTTGATAATGAAGCAGGCTTGTAATTAGGGGTAAGGCACAGAAAAGTGCAGAAGTTACAGTTTATCCAGAGCAGTGGCTGCAGGATACGCAGTCTGCAGTGCTTAAAGGATGAAGCTGTGCTTCCACCAGAGGAGGAACAGGTTTGTCTGTCAGCACGTTTGAAGGTAATTAACAACTCACAGTTAAGAGGCAAGGCTGTTCTAGGCAGCTGGTCTCTCCCTCTAAGGGTACCTATTAGTGCAGGCTGCTAATTAGCATGGAGCTGAGCAGAGGGGCTGCAGAGCACTCGTGCTGCACCCCACCTGACCAGGGACAGGAACAGGGCCCCCACTGTGGGGCTGTGAGCAGGGGCTTGGACAAGGTGACCGTCCAAGGCCCCTCCAGACCCATCAGCTGCTGTTTGGGAAATAAAGGACTGGTTCAGGTTGGTGTCTTGTGCCCAACTCATGTGCCCCCTGCGAAAGCTTCAAAGAAAAATTAAAGGACCTAGAGCATGGAACACAGGTATTTAAATGAAAGCATTGCCAACGCATGAATTTAAATAAAAGCCAAACTGACTTATTTTTGGTGCCCTAGGTTACTGAGATTAACAGTGATACAGGAAATCACAAGTGGTGATGCTTGTGATTAATGTTTAATGCTTTTATGTTACTGTAACTAGCTGAATGTGCATATATTGCTAATACATAAAATCAAGTTATTTGTATTTTGAGCTATGCTTTGTATTCATGTTCTACATGTCATTACTTTTATACTTCAGTTTTGTGAGATTTAAAGCAGTGGCCTTATTCACACTTATTCACAGGGTGGTCCTTCCATAGCCGGTAGTTCTAGAGGCAGTGATTTTTCCGCAATGGAAATATATATTTTATATATTTTAAATAAATGGAACTGCCTGTTGCCGCTTTTGTTCTCTCTCTTGTGTTGTGGTTACTTCTATTACAAAGTGGATGTGTCTGCCAGTATTTTACTACTCTGTATCTCATTTTAAACTTTTGTGCAACTGAAGAGTTACAGCCCAAGGCAGAATTGATGCTTTTAATTCTCTGCATTGTTGCAGGTCTGTCCACACTAGAGTTCTTAGAAGGTAGCTTTTTTTTATTATTGCTTGTATCACTTCATTAATTTGTTTCTGTCCCCACACAAACTTCAGTGAACTGAACTTGAATTTCTAATGTGAGTCCTCAGTAGGATAACTGATCTGTGGCTCATCTTTGTGGGCTACCAAGCTGGACCACTGCTGCATCGTTTTCGTCTGGGGCGAGTAGGTGACAAAATCCCTCAGCTCACACTGGTCAGGCTTTTATAGGAGCTGCACAGCCAGACGAATAATAAAGGAAAGAAAGAGTTGGTGTGATGAAGGATAGCAGGAGTAAGGCAAGGGAAAGCTAGACCTGTTGAGAGTACCTGGCCAATCCACTTAAGAACTCCAGCATTAACAAAAAGCAGCCACTGAAAGGACACAGCTCTGGAAGTGTAAGTTTCAAAATAAACACCAACAAAAATCATAAAAAGGCTACATTAGATAAATTCATTCTGATTTCCTGTATGCTTTGCACAGTGCAAATGACCAGAGTAGGTTTTCCAGAACAGCCTTCCCACAACTGAAGACTTACTGCAATGGCAGTCACACAGATAACCAATAAAACCCACCAGCACCACCATCATCTTGGTATTTCCATTTATTATGCTGTAAAAAGCAACACTATCTGGATTTTATTTCTTAAAATAAATAACTTTCATTTTCAGAACCAGTACAGCTCAAGTTTAGATTCATTCATGGGAAACTGCTAGAAATACATTCATCACTGTCTAGTCCCCACAATACAGAATCTAAAAGTCAAGATCAGCCCAGTCAGTTACAATGACCAGAAGTACACTGCCAGTAAGTATAGTCACGGATAGTCCAGCTCTGAAGCAAAAGAAATCTGGTACAATACAGTTTGTTCACAAAGATAGGCTAATTAATGCTAAGACTACCACAATATTTCTGAGTACAAAGCATTAAGTTAGCTGAACGATTTTAGGTTGTGATACAGAAGAAACATATATGACATAAAAACAAAGGAGTGGGGGAATCCTCTTTGGAGCATAAGGAAGTCAGCGTTGGGTAAGATAACCAAAAGCTATTTACTGTAAAATCTACATGTCAGTGTCATGAATGATAAACAGCCAAACCAATGTACTGCATATATTTATAAATAACGCCATGTCTAAGTAGCTGCATCGCTGAATTGGACATTACAAAATAATCCATCTTCTCACAATGAGAAAATACTAAAACTAACCAGCAAAAATGCACTGAAGCTAAGACCGGCTAAAGCACTCAGTATGAAAGCATTAAGTTTAGGGACAGCTATGATCTTCAATGTTAGCTCAGTTAAAATCCTTCTTTTGGTTTTGGTTTGTTTATATCATGTGTACTATATAATACACCCATGTTTAAAAATGCCAGTTTGAACAATGCAATGTCAGTTAAATAAAGCTAAATCAGGTATTTTTCTGAGAAGCTATAGGATGTGCTGTAATAGGGGGGAAATAGGGAAGATTAGCACTGAAATTTGTAATTCTGAACTAGAATCCATCTGAAAATATTCCTTTACACTGAAGCCGATAAATCTGTTGCCAGAGAAAACATGCTGGAATTTAGATCAGAGTGCAGCAGAGAAGAGGCCTTGTGCTAACCAGTGACTGGTGTGGCTCAGCAAGAGCCAGAGGCCGTTTCATTTAGTTCTTGGTTACAACGGGGGTGGCCGTGACACAGGATGCGAAGAGAACGGGTTAAAAGCCTTCAGAAAAATAGCTGATCTTCAGAAGAACAAAAAAAAACCCAAAAAACAAACCCAACCAGCTTAAGAACAGTAGGATTCTTGAGAAAAAGTGTTTGATAACCATGCCAGCCAGCTTCGAGATGCTATTTCAGGGCTTTAGACTTTCAGACTCTTCCAAGATTTCATCATCATGGAGACAGTCACTGCTTGTGATGAGTACCAAGCACTTTTCCATGTGGCTTGTCCCCCCTGCAGGGAGGCAGTATGGCATTTCAACGAGAGACTGTACAGGAAGTTGAAAGGATTTATTCTCAACTATACTGACCTGCTGGGTCGCTCTGGAGAAGTAACTTCTCTCCAAGCCTTAGTGTACTCATTGCTAAAGGAGGGTAATGTGGTTCAGATCATCTTTATAAAGTGCTTGGGTCATTCTAGGAAGAATTTGGGCATTATTTCAGGAGGATTTTGGTGCCAAAACACAGAAAATTTGAACTCTGAGATCTATTAATGACTTGTACACTACATGCTAGGATAAAGACCACCATATACACAACTCTCAAGCACAATCTCCTTTTCCATGTGCTAAATGATTCCTGCCTAAAACTCTTGTGCTAAAATTCTTGCCTATGTCCCACAACTGTAGTGTTTTGTGAGTATCTTAAGTGACTGCTCACTTCTGAGGTTTTATGCCACAGTACTGGCAGAAGCAATTGCACATGGGACAGGGAGCTGTGGCAGTTTTAGACTTCTGTGAACTACAAATAGCTGCATCTACATTTTCCATGACGGGGCACGTGCCACACTGGCTTCAGTGGCAAGACAGTGAATGCCACTGTTCACCACAAAAGGCATTTACTTGTGCTCCTGGTGCTGAACTCCTGTCCTACACCAGGGGAATCCCAGTGATGCAATATCCTGCTCCCTGGTTGATGGCAGTGCAAGAAGAGAACATACCCAAAAACCTGGCTTATCTCCTGCTCTGCTCCTGTTTTGATTGGCTCTATGCTCCTTAAAGCTGTTCCACTCCATCCGTGTTCCTCACTACAAGCCTAAATGAGCTCAGTTTGACGTGTACTATTTGGTTTAGTTCTTTGCCTTTCCAGCACTTCCATTGCCCTCGCTGGCTCCTGGTGCAGGCACCAGGAGCAGCACCTGTCAGCCCCCCCAGGGGTTCTGCTGTAGTGCAAATATACCTGCAAGGAACACCTGCACGGAGTGGAAGCACCCGCGTTCCCCAGCCACAGGGAAGTACTTTAGCAGCTGAACATGGAGAGAGAGGAGGGAGGCAAGACAAAGGGAATGGAGAGAAACGCTCCCAAAACAAAAATCCCACTACACACCGGTGCTACAAGTCACATTCCCCTACGCCATTTGGTCAAACAAACCTTGAAACACATTCCCTGACAAGACTATCTCTAAGACCATTGACAAGTGTCACCTATATACTCTGTGATATTTATAGTATGTAAACAAGGTTGTGTGGAATTCTTTTCTCTATTTTTTCCCAAAGATAAGTGCAGATCCTTACTTAACACACCCAGCCTAAATCTACATCAGCATCCTCAGCTTTCAAAAAACCTCACCGACGCTCATACCTGACAGTACTCTGGCTCATCCTGGCCATACTGGGAACAGAGGGCTAAAGAAACAAAAATTCAGCAGAAAAGTTCCTGACCACAGACTAGAGTTCACATAGAACACAAAAATAAATTAAGTAGTGCACAGTAAAGCCAACAACAGCTAAATATTTTTATACATCAATTATATGCAGCATGAGGTAATATTGCTCACATTATGGAGGGAGATTCTTAGTTGGTTTTGTTTTTTTTGAAGAGATTGGATTTGTCCTGTGCGTATAGAAACTCCTGTAACGTAACACTGAAGTAACAGAGACTTCTGTAAAATATATACCACTATCAGATAGAAACACACACGCTCTTCATTACTTATGCATACCACAATTAAATAGGTAAGTGATTTGATTCTTAGGATCTAGCTGAAGATGATTATAGTAAGCCATCCAGATTTTTATGAACCGTTCGGTTCTCCTTCCCATCGTTGTTATCCTCTGATGGCGTGTATTGGACCTGATATTCTTGAAGAATTTTAAAGACATCATGGTGTCCAAAATGTAAAGCTTCATCCATAGGAGTGTTATTCCACCTACAAAAAGCAGCGCAGTATTTTTAAGATCAGCACGTTAAGCACAGAGCCAAAAAGCACCACAAATCTAGCTCTTTACATACTGCACTAATAGTTCAGCACACAGGCCACACTCAGTTCAGTAACTGTGGAACTACTTCGTTAAGCTGAGCATAACCTTTCAAATAATGGGTTTAGTGCTTCATTTTTTATTCCTGCTCAGTCCGCAGAACCTACAGAGAACCAGTGGGATCCCATTCCCCCCCTGCTTCAGTGGACTGGCTCAATCCATTCCACTCTTATTTGACAGGCATCTCTCCTCACAGGGACTAGGGAAGTGTTACTGGAGCATCTTTCCTCCAAACCAGCAATAAAAACACTCACCTGTCTTTGGGGAAAGGATTCACTTTGCACGCTTCCAGCAGAAACTTAACAACATCCACATGTCCTACGGGAAAAGCAGTTCTGTGAGTGCATGCACTTCTACATATCCATGTATGTACAGACAAAAGCAGATGCACAGACACAGCAAAGACCTTCTACAGCGAGCTGGCCCCCTCCCACAGACAGACAGACCGACAGACAGCAAACGCTGTGCGAGGAGACAGTACCTTCTGCGGCCGCCACGTGCAGGGCTGTCCGTGAGTCGTAGTCTCTCTGCTCCATATCCATTCCTGACAGAGCAAACCTAGAAAACAAAACAAAACAAAATAAGAGATTGCAGAGGCAAGGCTTACGTAATTAAAACACATTACAAAACTAGCACGGAATGGTATCGCTCTGCCACAAGAGGATGTGAGCAGCACCACGAGCACATTGGATCTTTGCTGATAATGAAAGGGGCTTTGGCTTTGAGCCAGGTTAGTGGCTCAACTTTCTTTCTGCTCTTTAGTTGTCATGAAAAAAAAAAAAAACCATCTTTGCAGGAAACATAACAGTCAACACGCCTGACTTAAAATCGTACACGGACAAGCTAAGCCACACAAGGCAAAGTAAATTTATACCAGGTGAGAAAATCCCAGGAAGTCTCCCAAGTCTGGAAATCCTGAGCAGCATTAAGGGATTGGGAGAGTTCTTGCTTCACACAATGGTGCCCTGGGACAGCAGAGCTGAACTAAACACGTTTCCACCCACTAACTACATTTAGATATATTCTAGCCAAATTAATGTTTATTTTGTCTCCTACCATTATTACTTTACATTTTGCCAGATTCTCTTCCAGATTTAAAAAGCAAAGCTAGATCTCCTAACCTATCCAATAAAAAAGTACATCTTCCAGCCTGAATTTTTGTGGCACTTTCAGATTTGAATATTAAAGCAGGTGAGAATATAGGTAGGATTTTCTGCCAGTGCTATAAAAAAAACTGGTTAAAGAAATTATTTTACTGTGATCCAAAGAAATTGAACACAATGGGATTCAGGATAGTGTGAGGGTACTTTTTGATGGTTGGGTTTTGGGTGAACATATTCAATCTGTATCTTATGTAGCTCCATGTCCCCAGCACAGACACAGTGCACGTGCATGTTCCTAAACAAACAACAGCAGCAGGAACCAAACAAGCAGCATTCCTATTCCCAAACCCCCACTGATTTTTACCTCCGGAGTGCAGACACGTCTCCTGTGTAGGCAGCAAACAGCAGATTTATCACAGACTTCACCTACAAAGAAAGATTAAGTTCCAGTTTACTGATCTTCTTTCCTCAAAAAGAAAACCCAGCAGGGCCAGTTGGTCCAGTGCTTATGAACTTGTTAATTGTATCCCCTTGCCTGACCACATCTTGCAGTACAGCTTGCTTTGCTACCAGTACTGCAATGCCTGTCTTTCCAAGGCTGAAGTCATTAAGGACAGTAAAAGAACTAAACCCAATGAATTTCTGCTCTATTGTGGCAAAAAATATGAGCCTTGCTCTATGGGCAAACTGTATTTCTGTCTTCAGTTGCCCAATGACACCAAGTATTGAATTGCACAGACAGCATCACTCTGCACAATTTATAAAACCATGAACTCCTTTATAAGGCAAACTCATTCTGGAAAAGTAGGATTTTGGGGTTTTTTATTAACTGCAAATATTCCTAATGCCAGGAGAAATCTATGTCAGCAGAAGAGATGATACCCTTTTTTTCTACATATTACAGATTATCCTTGCATACATCCAACATACACAGACTTTCCTCAAATAAAAAACCATTTTAAGCAATTCTGTTACATAATAAGCAAGGTTTCCAGGCAGACAAAGTTGGATCTTTTTAGATAAATATGGGCTTAAAGTACAACACAGGTAAAGTCTCAGGTAAGTAGTGCTTTTTCTCAGCTGTATTAATTACTCTAGTAAGAAATTATATTGTCAGGCTACACCAACCTTGTCCCATGTATATTTTCATGCACCCTGGCTATAACAACTCTGCAGGTTTTAACAAGAGCCAAAAATTACAAGCTAGATGGTTTTAAACATCCCACATCAGCTTCTTTCATAAACTGAGATGGCCACTTCTAGGCAGCATTTCACAGTAATTTCCAGCTAACTTTCTAAATGCTGCTTTGCTTTCTGAGTCTACGAAGCTCTGTCACTGCCACCAGCCACACAACAGAGATACAGTAGGGAGCTGATGCTGCACTGACCTTCTGCAACAAGGAGGAGAAACAAACAGAATGAAAAATCCCCACCCACAAGCAAGTCTCCCACAGATTTCTGCAAGAACACTGGCGTATTTTCACAGGGCCACAGACGAGCCAACATCTGCGCCTCTTCTAAACCAAAGCCACGGAATTGCTTGTTGTTTTTTACACCTCAAGTATGCACTGACGCAAAGAGAGACCAAAGCATAAGGAGAAGGAGGCACAAAGGCCAGGATGGAAATACAAAGGGGACACAGAGCCACCCTCGCTCCAGCACCCACAAACTCCTGCAGCTCCTTTTCAGTTTGCATTATGAGGGCTGTAAGGCTTAAGAGCTGTGGGATTCCCTCCCTTCTCGGGGGGCTCTGCCCCACTGGGCTGTCTCTAAACCTGACAGGCTCCAAAGGCTGGGCCCCTGCTCAGGCTCTCAGCTCTGACCCCGCAACACCTTGAACTGTGGCAAACCTGACATCCCGTCCCAGGCTCTCCTCACCAGAGCTACACAGGACAGGCCTTGAGTGATTCTATTCCTCCCACAAAGACTTTTTATGTTTAGAGTTTCTGCCAAAAGCCAAACCAGTGACCAAGACTCCTCAGCAGGTCAGCAGGGCCCTGCTCAGGAGGCAGAGCTGGCCACCCTGGCTGAGCCCCCCCAGCTCCCCAGGGCTGGGCTCAGCCCCTCTCCAGCCCTGGCTCAGCAGCAGGGATGCAGGAGCCCGGGAATGAGCTGCTGGGAACCCCTGCAGGGCTGGGGTCTCCTGCTGCAGTGTCATGGACACACAGACTCGTATCAGCAAGGCCAGCTCGGGGCAGCAATCACCCAAGCACACTCCCTGGGCTTTCCATAGGAAACGCCACGGCCACACCGAAATACCACACCCTCCGACAGAGACAGCGTGTGTTACAGGCACTGGGCTGCAGACCAAATGCAGGTGTGAAAGGGGAATTCAGCTTGATAATCTCTACATTTCATCGAGATGATTCAGGCCTTCTCCTCGGGGAGGGAGAAGCTGCCAGGGCCCCGTGGGCAGACAGGGCTGGCGGCACTCCCCTGTTTCAGGTCCTACAGGTGCTGAATACTCTCCTTTTTCAGGATCTGGGATGAGCAAAGGACACTCTGTCTTTCATAAAAACCATTCCGGAGGTAACTGACCATTTTGGCTGGGCTTCTTGATGTTTCTGGGAAATGCAAATATATATTAAAGTAATAAAATAAAAATAGCACACATTCCTCTCTTCAAAAAACAACTTTCCAAGTGCAGTCAGAACCCAGAATCCTGGATTCAGCTGAACATTTTGCTAAAAAGCAATTTTTGTTTTCTGTAATAATGTGACAAAATGTAATTTGGAGATTCCTGAGGCTTTGTAACACAATCACCTTAGATCATGTCTCTCAGCAATCTGGGAGAGGTCAAAGCTGCTCCTTCCTTAAGATAAATCAAGTAAAATCAAAGGTTACTTTACTACAAAAAACTGAACTTCTTGACAGATCAAAACAAAAAGAAATACAAGTCCAGACAAAAAGATCTCTGCTTGTTTAGCTCAGAAGGAAATTTGCTCTTTGTCCAGTACTAAAAGTAATGGGATATAAAAAGGAGAAACCCAACAAATTTAGCAGGACAACTATTAGCAGAGTAATTATCCAAAGCTGGTCAAAGATGACCTCAAGCTAAAAAAAGCCCAGTGTGGCCATGATAGCTGAAAAAATCCCCTTGGGACAACTTCCTCCTGCTTCTAGAGAGACTTTAATGATTTTATGGAAGAATTAGACTGGATTTGCTACCAACAAAACGCACCTTGACCCCATAACTGCACCCTACTGTAACAGCAGCATAATCCAGGCCAAAAAATTAACAAATTATAATTTATAGAGTATGAAATGAAAACGCTCAGAAGGCAGCCATAAACAACAGAAGTTTTATTGAGTTCACATAAAAAGTGAATTCAATAAAATTTAGGAATCTGCAAATACAAAATACATTTTGAACTCCAAGTAAGAATATACCATCTCCACAAGCATCTTATGGGTCTTCCTTAGTTTTCAAGAGAATATTAATCTAAGCAGCATATATACTGAATCATCATGGAAGAGGTTACCATTTACAATGAGAAAAACTCACTATGTGAGCAGCACTTGCTGCCATAAGCTTTGTATCTGTGCAGAATCTCACTTAGGCTGCCACAAAGTCAAGTACAAATTCTCTACCCAAAACTCACAGTGTACTAGCTTGAAATAACAGGTTCATTGCAAAAAAATCAAAAGGGAAAAGAAACTCTAAAGTGGCAGCAGCAAACATACGATTTTGGGATTTTTAACTGTAAGGGAGAAAAAAATAGTGAAGACGACAGATGAGCTCTATCCATTGAAACTAAGTAGGGCACAAGGCAACTAATTTAAGTGTTTAGAGACTCTGTCAGTGAGTTTCTCACCAAGTGGTTCATGAACATTCAGTGTTGGTGTTTTGATAACTGCACTGGTGAACACAAGCTTCCCTAATGTTTAGAAACAAAGTTCCCCTTCAACCCAACAGCCATGAATTACCTTTTCCTACTGCACGTACTTCTCTAACTATGAAAATTTAATAAAAGGAGAAGGGATGGGGTCCCTTTGCTTTACATGAGCTGGATGGATCACACACTGCCCTACAGCTGCCTGGCAGGATCAAACCCAGAGCAGAACTGTTCCACCTTTTGTCCACCAGGAGAGAAAACCTGCGTGCACTGAAGCAGAGGAACTTGGCAGCTCTCATCTCACCATGCCAACAAAACAGAGCACTGTTCACACAGCTACAATGACACCCTCTCTGTCCAGCACTCTTTCCTGAGCACTGGGTATAATCCTCATTATCCAGGCAGTGAAACCAGCGAGGAAAGGTTCCTCATAAATACTCACATCACTCAATGGTAAAAATCAGAAACACAATTTCACCGTCAGGTTAGTAGGTGTTAGAGGTCTTGGACTCAGCTGGACAAAGCTATGAAGGATCCAAGTCCTGCTTCACATCGGAGGTGGCCAAATGACCAACACCTCCAGAGGTACCTCTCCAACTAATGGCTCTGTGAGTCTGTGGGTGACGATGTGAGCAGCTCAAGAAAGAAAAATCAAGAGTGTTGTTGCTCAAGAACTGCACTGAGGTCAAGTTAGAGGAAGGAAACAGCCGGAGTTCAGAGCAGCAGGAAGTCATAGCGCTGCAGCAGATATTTCAGATAAACGGGGGGGACAAAAAGACAAAAAATGAAAGGGAAAAAACACCATCCCAAAATCCCAAATGGACAGAGTGAGCTAGAGCACTGACAGTTACAAAGGGAAACTCAGTGTCAAAGCGACTCCTCGTCCAAAGCTTTCCTATCACAGTTGTTTTAAATATCTCCTGAGCCTGGTTATGCTGAGTTTCAAAGAAGTCTCCTTCAAGCAGCAGTGCTGACGTGAGCGGACACACAGGAACAGAGGAACTGCAGCAGGGAGCACGTGGCCCAGCACACAACAAGTGCATGGCTGTGCCCCCCTTCTCTGCAAGCACAAACGACCTGGGCATGACATGAGAGCTTCTGGGGTAGTTTTCAATTTCTCAGTGTGCCAACTGGAAAAACTTAATGAAAAAAAAAGTTTAACTTCAGTATTAATATGCTGAAGTTACTTACTGCAAGTGAAATGTCAACACATCTAACTGGTCTGAAAGGCTTGGCTGGAATGTGGGAATTGCCTTGGTGGAGTATTTGTAACAAAACAGTCTGTCCTACTTGAGCTGCACACCCAAATGCAGACCTATTTAAATAATCTGATGACGGCTAATAGCAAATGCCCACACAAGACTGAGACAGAATCACTTCTCTCTTAACAGAGACCAGTGTAGAGGATTTTTTTTTAACTGAAGAAAAGCATGTCTACTGCTGCCTGGCTCTAATGCCATCCACAGAAGATGTCTCCAAACACTTCACAGAGAGCACACTGACATTGTTATTGGCACTAAGATGGGAAACTGAGGCCCAGAGATGCAAATGAGCTGCTTCGGTCTCGTGGTGAAGGGAGAGTGGCCTGACACCTTCTGCCCACTGCCTCCATCGTTAATGCACAACAACCAGACCTCGAGCAGGAGCCAAAGCCAAGCAGCTGAGCACACCAGCCCTGTGCTCTGTCCCTGCCACCACAGGGCTCTGTCTCGCTCTGCTATCGCTGCGATGCCTCCAGCACAGAGGGGAGAGCCCCTGCCCTGCACTGCACTTGGGTCAGGAGAGAAAAGCCAAACAGCTGCGCACACACAAAAAGAAAATCCTTCAGAAAAAATTAATTTAGCTCAAAGCTGGATTAATTCCATGAGAAGCTCTTAGCTAAAAAGGTCAGTGAATCTGGATTTTAATTTCCTACTGTGTCCTGCTTCCTGAGAACGCTCTGCCCTCTCCAATTTCTTTGAAAACATTACAGAATTAACATTCTGAGAAAAAAGTATTACTTCCAACGTTATGTTTCTCCAGGTGGCTGAGCAATACAGTCAAGCCCTATAGTTTATAATAGTGCTGCTCAAGGCATGACAAACAAGGATAAATAAACAACTCCCCTAAACTTTCCAATGCTCTTAGGGATGATGCCACAGGTTAGACTGCTGAAGAGATGTTTAAAATATTGAGAAAAAAGGTTTGAATGGATATTGTTTCTCAGTAACTTTGCCATATCTGAGCTTCACTGTGCAGCAGACCAAGTGTACTGACAGGAGACTTTCCAACAAGAGGAGTTAGAAAGTAGAGCTAGCTGAGAGAACACGCACACCACGCTCTTCTCTCACATCCCATTTTTTGTGCTTAAAATGGCATGCAATGTTTCCTTCCGAGGCACCCTGCCCTTCTGGCTGACTGGCTTGAAGAACCAAGTTTTAAAAGTTCCCCTTGCACGGCACAGAGCTGTAGAGATAAGCTGGGATTTAAATTCAGCTCCTGACTTCCCTATTGACAGGTGACTGTCACACCAACCCCAGGGCCTGATGCACTGGGACCTCAGAATGGGTCCCAGGTAAGCAGGGCTCTGGGTTATGTGCACCCCAGGTTCCCAAGAGGCTCCCAGCCCTAGGAGAGCTGCATAGCAATGAGAAGGCAGTCCTGCAGCTCTTCACCAGCGCAGGGCACACCAGGGAAATCAGCCCAGCTGGTCTGGAAGTGTCCCCAAGGCACACTTCTCCGTGCCACTGAACCCCAGCGGCGCTGAGCACAGCTAATCTGCACGTATGACACCCTGGCTGCCTCCCCGGGGCACCTGCGCCCACACCCAGGGTGACACAGCACAGCTCCACAGCTCCCTCTTCGCACGGAAAATCTGCCAGGCGGCATTTCCAAACAGCGCATCCCATTGTTCCAGCCAGGAGGCTCCGTGCTTTCCCGCAGCTGGCCACCCAGCCCGCCTGGCAGGGGACACACGAGCCCGGGAGCCCCACACGCGGCCGGCTCTCCATCCATTGTTCCCAGCACACGGCACAGCTAATCCGGCTCAGCGCGGCATTAACTCGGAAACACAGAAATAGACTGCTAAGCTGCCCAAGGTGAGCGCTCGTCTAGTGATCGGGGATTAGCGCTCCGCAGCGGGGACAGCCCGACTGCCCCGCGCTCTGCCTATTCCCATGGCCTCTGCAAACCGCCACGGACTGACGAGGAAGGCAGGAGCAGAGTTTACGTGAGCCACGAGCGACTGCACAAAGTAATAAAAGCTCCAAAATCAACAGGAATCCACTTTCACGGTAGCACTGTCCAGCTGCTTTTCCTAAAGCTGATCCCCTGACTAAGGTCATCAGGGTTTGCAGCAAAAAGCAATCCCTCCTCCTGCTCTTCGGATTTTTAGATGCTTATTTTATCAATGGAAAACAATTCCTGAAACCCAAGACGCCAATATAAACTCTGAAACAGCAGTGCTGACCTACAGATACCACGAAAAGTAAATCTAGAGCACGAAGTAAACAATTTAGTCATCCAGTTTTTACACACTGAACTTGTAACTCACCTACGCTGAAGCACAGAGCCTTTTTAGATGGCATTTTCCTGGCATGTAGGGCTTCAAAATAAAGTAAAAACAAGCAGAAAAAAAATCCCTCAAACCTGCACAAAATGAATTTTGGAGTTTCAGCTTTGAAACTAGAATGCAAGTAGTCCCTAAAAGGACAAAAATAAACCAGGGATGGATCTGAGAGTGGAATGGAGGTATCTGTATGTTCAGACACCAGACAGGATCGCTTATTTTACAAGTAGGCCAGGTTTGTATTTACATTTAATTTTCAATAACCTGGAATCTACTTTCCAGTGTCCACATACAAGGCTATCGTTGGGAAAAAAATTCAGACTCTTCAGGTCTAAAAGAGACAACAGCCATAGTTTTCCTTTAAAATACCATTGTTCAATATGAAGGTAAGTTGTATTTCATAGGGAAAGAAATCTCAGTCAGAAGCCTGTTCTTGCAATTGAGCTTCTGCTTTGTTTCCTGTGAAATAAAGTAGAACTTATACCTAAGGGTAAGTAAAGCACTTACTTTTCAAAGTAAAAACTAAGACTGAACTATAGACAAATACCCAGCCAAGCTCTAAGCCCTCCAAGCCCAGCCAAGCATCACCTCCATTTCACTGCCAGGACCTGACCTGTCTGCCTCACTCCAGTGCCAGCCGCCTGCCAGGACACAACTCCCAGACCTAAGCGCCGTATTTTATTCACTGAATGAATCCCAGACTAGTTTAGGTGACCATCCAGCTGAGGGCTGGCTCTGGAGTGGCCTCAGAGCTTGCTAGTGAGGTTCTGTCCATGAATATCTTTAGGGATGGACAGTCCAGGCACTCAAAGCAGCCTCTGGACTAAACCTCAATATTACTTTATTCCACAGAAAACTCAGTTACACAGGAACAGGTAATTTCTCTAAACTTCCTGAAGCACACGAAAGTAAGGCTTTCAGTAAGTGATCAAATCACCCCATGTGCCTCTACAGCAACCCCACACCAGCTGCCTCTGACAGAGCCTCCCGCCCTGACTTCAAACAAACACAAGGGTCGTAAGTTCTAAAGTTAGAATTCCTTGGGAGAGTCTTTGTTCCCATTACACTATAAATAATTAAATAATATTTATATATTTATAAATAATTATAAATAATTAGATGAGTAAATCAATTAATGCATACACCTACACACATTAAAATACTGATATATTTGAAAATATAGACGAGGCTAGTTGTTCTATAAAACTTTCATTTCTTCTTGACGACTTCCACCATCTCTTTAGGCTATTTTCTGCACTACTGATCCTTGTTTCCTCATGTAATGTGACAAAAGTGTAAAAATTACTTTAGAATCTGCCAATATCTACTCTGCCATGTTTTAAAACTAACACAGGAAATGAGATTTTGTCAGGTTTTTCCCCAGTCCCTTTTCTAACCCTTGGACTATCCTTTCTTTTCCTCTAGATGGTGCAAGGTCCTGCCTCTTCACAGCTGGGGACAGAGGACGATACCCAGCTCTTTCAGTTTTACAAGCTGTGGGTGCAGCGTTTATTTTTGGACTCAAAGCTGCCACAAGTGACTTTCAAAGCTGCTACCACGGAGTTTATTTCTGGAGTCTCCCTGGTGGAATTAACTTGAAATGCCTTTTGCACAGCAATTATCCATATAGCTTGTGCTGTTGATAGCAAACTAACAGACTAACAAAATGCTTATTTATTCCTCCCTCCAGTTTCCAGCAGCCCTGCTCAAACACAACCCATGCATATACCAAAAGCTGCTTCTCCCATGAGTGATGTCTAGACTGCAGCCACACAAGAGGCTGTATTTTCATGTATCCAAACACAAAGCAGCTCTAAACCAACTGTACTGCTAGAGCTGCAAAACCCTCAGGCAAGCCAGCACACCAGTTAGTTTTCATTTTTACTTAAAACTGGGCAAAATCCCAGTAGGCATTTAAATGTCTTCTTGCAATTCAACTACTCACATTGTTTCAAATTCAAATCCAATCTTTTAGAATAAAGCTAGTCATTTTCTCCTTCTGACTTCCTATATTTGTGAACTAGCTGGTAGACACTGACAAAAAAAAAATTCAGTGGTCCTGAAAGTGTCTGTTTAAAATCCAAAAAACAGAGCAAGGAGTTGTGACTAGGTTCAGTTCAGACACAGGAGCATGAACATTCAAAACAAGCCAGCACCAGCAGCCCAATCTTGGAACTTGTCACAGAAGCCATGCATGCAGCTGAACGTAAGAAATAATTTAACCAAATATATACACCAAAGATTCCTCTTGACACCAGGGCCCTTTCTTCAACCTAAGAACTGTCAGCCTGCTTTACTGGCAAACAGATGGGCTAAGGCTGCTAAAGGAGAAGTGCAGCTTTCCTGGAGGGAAGGCTGAGCAGAGGTGGTTTATTCCCCTCTTCCACCTACTGGCATCAAATGGATTTCTACCATTCATACTTCCCTCTGATTCAAACCTTTTAGAGATGAGTACTGGACTATGCCACCCAAAATTGCAAATAATCAAGAGTATTGATACCACATGTTACGGTAACCTGCGTTTCTTCATCCATCTCTGCCTGAAGCCCTTTTTTTGTCAAAATACTTTAAATTAATGGAGGTATTCAAAAACATCTAAAAATGATACTTACTAACAACAAGCACAATACCATAGTGTTTGTCTCTTTTTTTCTCCTCTGTTACTGTACTAGTTTGCATAAAATTTAAAAAGCTTAAGGACACAGGAAGCAGTAACTGTCAGCTGAAGGTACTTTTCCTCCAGTCACATTTGGAGCCATGGAAGACAGAATTCATTTCTTCCAACACCAACCTCTTGCTCCTAAGATGGCCATCAAGTGGACACAAATTTCTGGAAGGAGTTTATAACACTGGCATTCCTCAAAACAACATTTCTCTACCTGTGAATTCATCCTAAATGCTATCAGGCAGGAGGTGCAAGGCTCTTCAAGTGCCCAAAAATATCCTTTGACTCATACAGAACAAAGCAAGTGTCATAGATAGGACTGAGCTCAGTTCTACAATTAATTCAGCCAATGCATGCTCAAAGATTATTACATTTAATTATTCTAATTTTTAAATGTTAAATGAGATTTAGAATCTTGTAAATGAAATTGGAAATCATCTATGTTTCCAGTATAGTTTGTGATTCCACAAGTAGAGTCTGCTTCATGCTATGTTTGGTTTTACTCAAGTGCCTGAAACACAGAACAGCCCTCGACAACGGCAAGCGACGGAAGCAGAGACCTTGTTTCATGGCAACACCCACTGGGAATTTGCAATGCCTTAGTCAGTACAGTTCTGACTATTGATTAATTCTAAAGTATTAGTAAACTGATGCTGTTTAAATTACAGATAAGACTATTTAATTATGATGAATTAAGTAATTAAACAAGATGTTTACTAGAGTAAGTGAAACATCTACTTACCTTCAGTAACTGAGATTCTTTCAGAAAGCTCATGCCCATCTATTCCACTCCCGAGATGTGCAAACCCCACTGGGTGAGCCAAGGCTATTCTGGCCAGCTGTGTTCCTGAACTGCCCCACTCCCATCTCTGCCTCCCCTGATGGAGGCAGAAGAAACAACCATTCACTAATCCTGACTCCAGAACCTGATCTCCAGAGGTGGAGAGTGGGTCACACAAAGCAAAGTGTAGTTAGATCTGTGCATACAAGCCTCTCCCCCAGGAATCAGTGAATTCCAACTCAATTTAACTAGAAAATATTACATAGTATCATAAGAATGTCCAGGGTGCGTGGATGGGGCAGTTTCTCCTTTCCAGTGCCATCATCACGAGCAGGACAGCAGGAAATGTCATGGGAAGCAGACTGGGTTTGTATTTCCCCTTTCTAGCAGATAAAACCAATACAAATGATGAACTGGGTTCAAGGGGTACCCAGAAAAAATTCCCACAGAAATCAGAGCTCAAAATTCAGAGCCATTGACTCCATCAGTATTAGATTACAGGATCCCAGGAACAAAAGCTTCTTTAATTGGAAGAAACTTCCAGGAAAAACTGCCTGGTATGAAGCATCAAGAACAGGTACTAGGCTGGACCCAGCCAATACTGCTGTCACAGACACCCCTGAACAACACATCATCCTAAATTTTTCAGCACAGGAGGCCTTAGAGTACCTAATGCTGAAGCTTCACCAGTGCTCAGATGATAATGTTGTGACTGGAGAGCTTCCCTGCCCATGCACGTGTGCCTGGACAGACAGAAGAGTCTGGCAGAAGAGGACCTGATCTCAAGAGCTACTCACTAACAATTTCTGAGAGATGTCTTATCCTTTGCTTCACACCCACGATGGTATGGGTATACCCATCCCCATCCCTTAATTCTGGGGATGATTACATTGATTTCAGAAGGTTCATATACTGGGAAGAAGAGAGAAAACTGAGTACCAAAGCTACCTTCACTAGATTACAGTGAGCATGACCATGCTTGCTTCCACCTGCTGCTCCAAATTTCTTCTGGTACCAATGAATTATCACACTTTTTGCTTTTGGAAACAACACAATTAAGCACATCACTGAAAAGACCCCCAACATATCAAGTGAGAATTTAGTCATCCTTCACTAAATTTAAGAGCTAAAAGTTGGCTGATTCCACTTTTTTGGCTTGGTTTTTGGTTTTTTTAGAAAGACCTTTCATGAACATCCATAAACTCAAATTGTGCCAGCAAGAGAAGTTTTTAACCACCTGATAAAGAAAACCAAGTTAGAATAGCAGTAGTGAATAACAGGGAATCAGGCAGTTCCGCAGAACTACGAATTAACGAGACGGAGTCACAGAAAAATCCGACTTGGCTCCTGTCCTGGATGACCAGAGGTGTTACTGCTTCGTTGTTGGCCATGAACAGTATCACAAAGGAATGGTAGGTTGATTAAGCATTTCAACAAAAAGTTTACTAGATCAAGTGAAAGATTTAAAGCGTAAAGACTTCCACCCTTCAACTCACAAGATAAAGACCAGGCAAATTTTCAGTTCTAGGTGGCATGCATTTGCCATCAGCAGCTTGGATGGAAATACTTCAGTGTTGCTGTCATGCCCAAAGCACCCAAGTTATGTAAGAAAATTACCCTCTCGAAGAGTTTCACTTACTCCACTGTCAAACTTTTTCAGCATTTCTCATCAGCAATGAAACATTTTGTCAGTAAATAATGATGGATGGAAGTTCAAAAATGGTAAAATAATTCTTGCAGTAAACGATCACTGAAATGTCAGGATACCTACTTTGGTAGCTCCTTTTCAGCCTTTTCAAAGACTAACCCCCTGCTAACACTTCTGCAACAAAGAGCATAGGAAATATATACAGAAACCTTAAAAAGAGGAATGAATGCTAAGCCATTGATCCTGGATGCAGGAAAAAAAACAAGAGCCTTTGAGGTAATGGATATAGACATCACTAACAGTGCAAGATTTTGGACTAAAGGACTGGGATCAACGACAGTCACATGGATCAAGTGGAATGCTGATGGGTGCTTTAGTGACATGAGCTGTGTCGAGCAGACAGGATAAAAGGATGTCTGCCTTTTCAAGGACCTTTTGACACAACTGATACCCACACAACAGAGCAGAGTGGGGCAATGATCCCAGCCTGTAGGCACTTCACAAATTGTGGATGACAGTTTACTCTTAAGTACAGGACTTGTAACTGGAATTATTCCCAAAAGAGAGGACTTTGCTCTTAAAAGACATAGGGCACCTGCAACAGCCTGACTCCACCCTACAGGCTGAAAGCAGAATGGGGAAATCTTACCAGACACTTGAACTCTACTCTTGTTGTGAAGGTTCTTCCTAAATACTAGGATCAAGTTTCTACAAATCTTATTATTTTTTTTAGGCTATGTATTCCCTACCTGTTTTCCTTGTATTGGAAATATCTATTAGCTTAAACAAATCTTCTGCCTCCCTGCTTTTATCTTTAAACACTGCAGTCATATTATTCCCCATCAGCCTTGGTATATGGGACAAAACATACACAGCTGTTTCAGCGTGCTTCTCTCTGTTCTCAATCATAATTCTTAATCCTGCTTTGCAATGGCATGAGTGGGGATTTTTTAAAACATGTTTAATCAAAACAGTTTATTCTCAGATCAAGATTACATTTCAGTTATTTGATTTAAAATAACTACAGGTTGGAGGACTTTGAGAGGTCCTTTAAAAGAAGTGTGAAATGTACTTTCCATTCAGAAAGTAAAAGCTACACATACAACCAAAAGCAGGTCTATGAGTCCAAAAAACCCCCGATTATTGCATGAGTAATTCCTGAACAAACAATAAAGTTGCCTGCCTCAAGGAAAAAGCTGGGCTAGTGAATGACATCAACAGGAAACGAGTAACATTATCTCTTCCTATCACTCCACTTGTGTTCTCAGTTCATTGTTTTGACAAGCACTCTGATCACAAGGGGTCCTAACAGTAACATGCCATCTCTCAGCAAATAACACACTTCCACGTTTGCGTTTAGCCTGTTGGGCTTCAATAGAAAAAAAAAGGGAACATGGCCTTTTCAAATCTCTAAATCATTTCATTTTCAATGACATAATGAAAAAACACTTAGAATCCAGTAGGAAAAATACAGCAGGAAGTGAAAATATTAGTTACTGCTGATCAAAAGCCATTTTTACCTATGCCACTTCTAGGACTCCCTAAAAGCCAACAGATTACAGCATGGTGGTAAAATCATAATGCTCAGTGAAACAACAAAAGTCACCATCACAAGCTACAAAGGGAAAATTCCAATTGTAGGTTGGGAAAAATTCTTCAATCGAAGCATTAAAGCACTGGGATATGTCACCCAGCCAGATGACAAAACCTCATCTTTGGAGGTTTTCAACACTTGACTGGCAAAGCCCCTGAGCAACATGATCCAAGTGACACTAGATGGTTCTTTGAGCAAGAGGCTGGACTGTAAGATCTCCTGAGATCCCTCCCAGCTTCTGTGACCTCGTGGTTTCCTTCTCAGGCTGCTTACAGTCACTAGTGCCTCCTGCACCTCATACAGATAGGCTACAATAACTGCACCCAGCTAAGTAAATCTGACCTGATTTAAATAAAGATACAATATGAAGATAAATTTCCAATTCACAGTGTGCACATGAATTTTGTAAAGCCACATGAAGGCACAGCTGTGTGCCAGCTGAGTCAGAATCAGAGCAGAGCAGCAGCTAAAACAGGAAGCAGCACCTTACAGCAGATATGCTGCTCCACATGCCTGCTTAGCACATAAAATACATCCAAGTATGCTTGGCTGGAACATTTTTGAGGATAGGAAAACATTCTAGAATTATTTCCTTTTCCCCTTGTCCTTCCTACAACCCCATTTCTTCCTCAGCCTTAGTGCTGAGGTGTCAAAGTGTCTATAATTCTCCAAATATCCACCTGCCTTATCCTTGGTCAAGCACCCACAACAGCTTTATTGCCTCAATTAAGTCCTGTTTAAATTAAACTGGTAAAAAACCAAAACAACAAACAAAACACCCAACAAACTTCCCCCCACCACACTTCTGCCACTCATCCCCATTCTAGGCTTTATTCAGCTAAGCTGCAGCCTCAGATGTGACCATCACATATCGCTGCTAGGCACAGAAGAAACGCACGTGGCATTTTCAGGAGCAGCTGAACTGTGTACAGAGCGGTGCCACTCAAGTCTTGCAAAAACTTTTAAATGCTCAGTGTCCAAGTGATACCAAAAGTCTGCATAAAGCAAGATTAGATGCCAGTAATAAAATTAACTCCTACTTGCATGGAAACCAAAAGAAAAGAGGGCATTTCTGTTGTGCACACAACATTCTCTGGAAGGAGCAAATGGCAAATCAGAAACCACACTTGATTCAAGGTAGGTAGTTTAATAATTTAGACTATTTAAATTATTCAACATACTGGAACACAAATTCCTGAAAGAAAATGAGGCTGTGCATGACTCAACCATGTCTTTACATATATTAGTTAGTCATGCACTTTCCAGACTGGACAAATGTGGAACAGACAAGATGCCAGCATGATAAAAAAAACAAAGCTTTAGTTAAGATTTCTACCCAATTTAAAGCCTCCTGCCAACCCTCCAACTACTACAGACATTTGTGAACTCAAATCCTCAACTAGACTCTGCACTGAAGGCAAATTATTAGGTGTATTAAGTCATTCTAATATGAATTCTGCTGAAACAAGTTTTTTCTTCTTTCACTGCAATAACGATTCTGAACTCCCTTCAAATAAACTACAAAAATACTTTTTAGAATTAAAAAAAAAGTCAGTAAAAGCCTACAAACAGTGTTTAGGATACTAAAATACTGTACATAAATTATGCTCATAATTAATTCCCTTGTTCACAAATTACTGTGCCTCAATGACATGTATGTATCAAGACCAAGAGATATAAGAGCAATAAAAAATCAGCATAACCCATCCCCCCCCTCCCACCCACC
>VZTH01006317.1:900539-932402 GCA_013397815.1 Aleadryas rufinucha
TTTTATACAACTTACAATACCTAAACAGAGTAATTAAAAGAGCAGCTTGCTTTCTCGGAGAACATCAGCTCTGTTTTATGCATCTTCCTAAACTCATAAACATCCAGATGGGTCAAAAAAGGGGCAGGAAAAAACTAATTCTGCCATTCTGGCAAAACTCACGTATCAACATTTTGGAGTTTTAGATAAACAAAAAAAGGGAGAGGGACTGGGGAAAGGAGCAGGGAGAAGAGGTGAAGGTGTTACTATGGAATTGTCACCATCTCTTAAAATCCTCTACCAGCTAATGCCATTTCTCATTGCTTGGACAAGTTTCCCCATTTTGATAAACCAGGACTCTGTGTGAAGTGTACTGCAGATGGGACGTATCAGATTATTTGCAAAATTATAAAGGAGAAAACTTTATAGAGAATGATTTTCTAAGATTTTTAGCATGATGAAGAATCTAATTCCTGCAAGTGTTAAGAATTTAGCAAGTCTTTGACCTCTGTCTGGAACTGCCTGCTGAGCCTATGTGAAGCTTAAATATATCATTTGGAGCTACACCCTACTCAAGATACTCAAATTATCAAATTATGCAGCTTAAGAGATGCAGCTGCCTGCAAAAAAATTCAAGTCCTCTTTCTCAGCAAGCTGACAGAGCTGCAAACTCAAAATCATTTCAAAAAGTAGCAGTTAATGATAACTTCTTAAGAAGTGTAAGCAAGTGAAACCTCTCATCTTCGTATACGAACATGCGCACACATTAATGGTTGAAAAATAAGTTAATTGTAAACAGCTCTAATAAGATCTACCTGCTTCCCTCTGAACATATTTCCTGCTCACTGCTCAGTTGGTTACCACTCTAAACCCCAGATTGCTCACATTCCTTTCCAGGGTGGAGCACAGCACTATTAGTAAGGCAGACTTCTGAGTCATAACTACCAGCTGGCAGCACAAGCAGCAAGAGAGACACTCAAAATAGTTGGGTCAGAAATCTCTCTGCTGCATTAATTAACTTGCAAACAAGACAGGGCTTTTTTCTACCTCCTCCCTACTTCTCCCACTCCAGCCCAGGCATTTTTGCTCTCTTTATTACAACATTAGCATTAATAATTATTAATGGTCTGATTAAAAGCAAAAATAATCTTCACTAGCACTGCATATGCAAAGGGTCCGCTTCTGTTCAAATTTGAAAGCTCACATTAAAAAAAAAACAGATGTGGTACTAATATGACTCAGAACCCATCTCCACTTAATATACAATTATTTAGAAATTCAGGAATTTGCTGTATTTTGCTGAATACTATTTTATATTTTAATTAATATTCTATCTTTACATGCTGACCCTGCTCAGTGGACACAAGTTCTTATACTTAAAATTCCCAGATATAAACAAAAATAAACAGATATATACCACGTTAGTGGTATATCTTCAACAACAGTAAGATTTACCTTTACTTTTTTTTTTTCAAACTAAAAGTGTTCTAAGTAACTACAAAAGTCAGTTTACAGCTTTGGGTTTGTTGTTTGCACATGCTTTTTCCCCACACACCCTTGAACTTTGACAATCTTTTTGGTATAGCATACAGAATTTACACAAAATGTATATATAAATGAAACACCAGGTAAACAATATTCAAACCAAAGTTAAGTCTAGAGATGCTTGAGAGTTTTTAAAATGAAGAATTTAATGAAACTAGAACCCATTCGTTTAGTTCTGCTCTCCCCGACCTTCCATTCTATACACTACGGTTCTGGAGATGTCCTCGTTTGATTCAGGTGACACTTTTTTCCATACTGTTTCTTTTAAAGCAAGTTCTTGCTGGAGATTCTCATAGTCCATTGGTCCAAAGGAATGCTAGTTGTTCAAGCAACATACATTATTTATTAGTGTACTTGAAGGAAAAAAAAATCCATACTTGCAGTCATTGCTAACAGACTCAAGTTTTTCAGCTCTTCACATAAACTCTTAGTTTCTCTTTTCCACTTATAAAAAAATATCAAATTCAAAACTGGGTATTTTTTAGACGTATACATGCAAATAGAAGCACTTTAAAAATCATTCTACTTCACCTATTGAAATCTTCATGTCTTAGTCAAAACATTAATGGTATTGAAAACAAAGAGATTTTCCTTATCTCAACACCCTCACACTGGTATCTTCTGTAAATGTAGCTGGAGTGGATTCAGTTCATTCCCAGACACTGCCTACGCTGCTCCCTAAGTAACAGGATCTTGTCTGCAGCACTGTTCATGCCTGAATTCACTGCCTGTGCAACTCTCAGCAGATCATGTGGTGCCAGAGATACCCCCATGAAAATACAGCTAAGCACAGATCTCGTGCATTGCAGCACACAACAGAAAGGCTAAGCCCACCAGCTGGTCAAGTCTTTATTAAAGGCAACCAGTACAGTAGAACTCTTTGCAGCTTGGATCAGATACTGTCTACTTAATCTAGCAGGGGAGATGAACTGCATGAAATGGAGTTACAAATCTAATATGAAATTCTACTACACAAAACCCTGTGATAGTGTGGTCCACCCAGGCAAGTGTCCACTAATAATGTACACTAACTGGATTATCTGAAAGCTTTGATGCAATACATGTCATTGAGCAGTTTGGCATTTAGAGAAGAACTTCCCATATTTCTCCTGAAGTCTATCAGCAATACTCACTGAACACAGACAGTAACTTACCCGCTGATCACCACCTTCTCTGCGAGGATCAAGCTTTTTTGCAAAGTGTCTCAAATTATCATAGTTATGGAAATTGCACAAAGAAACCAGGTCCTGCAAAAATTTAAGAACATGCATTATTATCTGCATTGACAGCCAAATGAATATAAGTTAATAACAGTAATACCCCTTACATTTCAAATCATATCCTAGTAACTTAAACCAGTAAGAAGAGAAGTTGATTTAATAAATCAATACCCATGTCTGTAAGGCCTTTTGAACATAACACAACTATATGATAAAGTTCTAATAATATCTTTAAACTCCTTCTTAAAGAAGAACAAAACAAGGAGCAATTTGTAAAATACCTATTTTAATAAATTCCTACTCCAGCTGTACGGAACATTTCAGGAACAGAAAGAATAGCCTGAGCTAGTCCAGTACATCAAACTTCAGTGAAAAGAATGAAAAAAGGAAATGTGAGACATAATGGATCCTAAGTCAGTTTGAATTACAACATGAAAGGCTATAATTACAAAACTTGGCAACCCTGTTCTATTTTTAAAAGCGAATGTTACATTCATGTTACTTGTATGCCATGATCATGTATCAGTTTTTAGGTCTCCTTGGAATGCAGAATTGATGCAGTAAATCCTTCACCTACCCTGCTATTCTAGGATTTTAGAGTTAAGTTACCAGCACAATTTTACATGAAACTTTAAAGTACTTAAACTAGAATTAGTAACGTCCTAATTTGAAGCTGTGTGAACGTTAGATAAATAGAAGCATGAAAAGTTTTAATTGCTGCTCAATCTCCCATTTGTAATCAAGCAATCATCATTACAAGGTAGTTTTAGGGAGAAAAAAAGAAGAAATTTTTTACATTCTCCTCTCCCACAAAACATTTTCATTAATCATTACAAAGTCCTCCCCAAAATCTCTCCTGCTTCTAATGCTCCTATCATCAGACTGTAACAGCCCTTTCAGTGGCACAACATGAAGCTAGGATGAGCTTGCCCAACAGCTGGGTATCATCTATGAAGACATTTTTATGTATCAGATGATTTACAAGAACCAGTTTAAAAATACATCAGAATGGCAATATTTCATTACAATCTTTTTCTTTTATTGCAATGAAATAAGAGTTGCATTTCCAGTGTTTGGAAAACTGCACTTTATGACGAGAGAGGGGAAAAAAGTCTATAAATAGTGCTCTACAGTTTTTAATGCAATATACTGGAGTCCAGCACTTTCATTACTTGATGAAGTGTTCCTTTTCAAAGCTTTTCCACAACAGATTTCTCCAGCATTTCTGGCATCATATTTTAATGCTCACTGAATTCAAGTGCTATTTATTAATAAAAAGCAAATATCTATTCTCAGACTGTCACCCTTGAATCAGATCAAACTTGCCATGTAGGGAACAATCACAAATCACAATTCAATTCACTTAGATCTCAGCTGTGCCAACTGAAGCTCAGCAAACATCAGCTGCAAAAGCAAAAAAAAAACAAAAAAAAACAACCAAACAACCCCCGAACAACCAGTTGCAGCCAAGGGCAATGCTGCTTACATGACAAAAGTGAATTCCTTTAACACTGTTGCCCATCTTGTCCAAAGGAGGTGACCAGCACATCAAGCCCATGACATTAGGAACAACCAGAAGAATCCCACCAGCAACTCCAGATTTTGCAGGAAGACCAACCTATAGAATAATCAGAGAATTACTGGCCTCTGCAAATGTTCCTCACTACTGTAACACAATGCATCAGCATTTTCCTGAAGATTACTGTGTAGCATTTATAAAACATGTATCTGGAAGGCACCTGAAGCTAGGAAAGCATTATTACTTATCTCTTTCTAGATAAACAATAACCTGAGGCAGTTTGGACAGTCCAAGGTTCACAATCATAAAACTATTTGCTCTCAGGAATACAGTGAGTCAGTAATACTGTGAAAAAAGATAATTTAAATGTATAATAAAAAAAGCAATTATGACTAAGCAGTAGTACACAAGTATATGTCTCATGAACAGCTTGCAACAAGGAGGTAGAATGAAACTGTAAAAATCTTGACTGGAAAAGGCAAAAAACAAAACCACAAGAAAATTGCAGAGTGTCTATGAAATCATACAATAACCTACTTATTTACAATCTGAACAAAGGCATTACTTTTTTCCAGTAGGAACTAATATGTCACATATCCTCATAGCTCTCCAAGCAGCAACTTTTATGTCACACAACGCACCATAATCAATTTTACGTGTATGCAGTAAGGGAAAACTAAAAATGCTCAAACCAAAATACTGAAAGCATAAATAAGATACAGTCCATCTAGAAATATATACATGTAAGGAACACACTGCTAGAAAACAGGAGCACAGTACATGGGCTGTGTATGACAGCCATTTTTACAACACATAAGGACAATTTCTGAGCCTGAGCTAGTGAAGAAAAAACAACTGTCTGCAAAGGCTTTCTGCTATCCTTGACTCCCATACAGCAGGATTTCTGCAGCCATGTTTTCAGTTCCATCTGCATCATGACCTGTTTCTCTCATGAACAGCCTTTCCTAAGGGACAGTATTTATGTTTTGATATAAAAAGGATTCCCAAATGTGAAGGCAGAGTGTTATAAGGTATGTGACACTAGTAGTGCCACGAATCTTAGGTGAGATTTTTCCCTTACAGTGTGCTCAATTTCTAAACAATTCATGTAATGCCCTCTCCTCTGCTTCAAAAACAAGGAAGCAAACCCTGGAACATGGAAAATAACAGCACAGATTAATACTCCTGGTCAAATGTAATTAATACCTGGAAAGTACTTACATGGAAGGCAAACTGCCCTGAAAAGTCATACATGCCACAGGAATGCATCAAACTCAAGGTATTCCGGACTGCTTCAGGACTCAGGACTCTCTCCCCAGTGATTGGGCAAAAGCCACCATTAGCCAGAGTTGCTGCCATCACACTTGCTGACTCACATGTTACTTCTATTGAGCAAAGCTTATGGAAAAGAAACAGAGATTATAAGCACTGGTACTTCTAGCACAGTAAGGCCAACTACAGCAGGATCGACAAGATATAGAAATATTAAAATAACATCTCAAAATCACCTGTAGCATAACATTTGTTACAGATGACACTAGTAGCATCAATTAATACAGTCTGAATCTTTCTACTATAAAGATCCCAGTGACAGTGTTTGTAAGCCCTCTTAAAAGCTGGGGACAGTATTTTTATGGGTTAGTGTCTCTGCTGGATTCCTCCCCCCACCCCCCTTTATGTTCCTTTGAGAGGAAGAGGTCTGTAAAACAATCTCAGTATTTTGCATCTGCTTAAATGGCAAAGCCACAGAATGACTGGTTTTTTTCAATTTGAGCTTGTTTTGTCTGGTGGGTTCTTTTTATTTTAAAGCCTTAGAAGATCCCACACATTATTAGAAGTACAATTTAAAGCTGCAAATTCTAGCACATGCAAGTCTTAATGCCAGCACTTCCTGCTGATGCAGCCTTATTTCACCTTTCTCATATTTAATTTTTTATATAGTAATGATACAACCACACTACAGTTTTTCCCAGGATCCCTGCTTCAGTACAGACTATACATACTTTGGTGACACATCAGGAAATGTGATATGATGCCATCACCTGATGCTGCCTCATTTCTGCAGAAACCAAAAGATAAGTTGGTTTCAACCTGAAGCTGAAATGCTGCTCTAAAAAGTAAACAAACTAGTGCTCGTATTCTTGCTTTTGCCAAACAGTCATTACATGATACTTCATGAAGTTACCTAAGCCACGTTTGCATGAGTAGTTACTACCTGGAATTCTTATTTTCCGGGTGCCAAACTCAATACATCCTAGTCCAATCAACTGGAGTTGCAAATCAAGAGATTGTCAGAGACGCATCTAAAATGGCAACTGTGTTTTAAACATATGAAGTATTACATAATATCACCTACTTTGAAAAAAAAAATTGTTTCTAGGTTCTCAGTTTAAGCACCTGCATTTTGTACCTCAGTTCTCTAAACTGAGAATAATCCATCCTCACTTTACAGAGATAATAGGCAAATACGTTTATTCCTGCTCAGAAAGTTCCCAGTTACAAAAGGGAGGAGGGAGCGTTACAGAAAACCCAAAGAAAAGAAATAACGAGACTTTTAAATAGAATCTGAGTACTGGAAAGTTAAGCATTGTACCCTAACAAGAAAACAGAAATGCTGCTCATGGATGAGCTACCCTTTTCCTGAGTATGGAGTGAAAAGGGCATTTTTTAAGGGAAAAAAGAAAGAATGACACACGGTCATTAGATCAGAGCTCAGAATGCACAAAAATGAGGCCAAATTAAAATACATCAGAAAAGTCAGCTTTAGCATTTCTTAACTTATGAATAGCTTTCACTTAGAAAACATTATCAGGCAGTGGGATACAAGGCATTTTAAAAGCATGTTCACACAGTAAATTCAAATAAATTACAAGTTCTGTTCTGTCACAAGAGAAGTTCAGAGCAGACTACCAGCTTGTACCTAGTTTCTAACTCAACAAGAGGTCAGCTACAGCTAATCACACATACCTACTTCATAAACACTCATCTAATCTAAAGATAAGAGAGCAGGTGCATCCCAACACAAAAAACATGAATAAAATTTGCATTTTGAAAATAATGGCTTATAATTTGCATAAGTAACAGCAAGTCTCCAAGTCAAAAACAGATTTTGAGAACTGAACTCTGTAATTTTTTTTAAACTCTCCCAGATGAAGTGAATCAGTAACACAACTTGAACTGCCTCTTGAGAACTCTACACAGCAGGGCTGAGTTGTGAAGGTTTAAACATTAGGAAAGCCTTACTGAGGAAATACCTCACACTTGCCAAGTTCTCATTTTGTGACAGTTGCAAATAACTTGCTGAAAGTGGAAAAAAAAAATGGGGGAGGGGGAGAACATATAGATAGATTCTTTTATTCAAAAGCAGTGAATTAAACCAAAAGGAGGAGATATTGCTATTACTTCCCTTGTACCACTCCCCTCGAGCCTACAGCCCACCATGCATTCTCCAGTTACACAGAGGTTAAAGTACTCCACAGCACAATAAGAAGCAGCAACCCAAAGAAGAAGAAATGTTTTGTCAAACTCACTGAATTAATACAAGACATTTTAAGCTTCTAACTACTAGTGGTTTAAAGACTGTTGCTAGTTTGTGTTAGCATTAAAGACACCTGAGTAGATCATCCTAAACAAAAGCAAATATGGATACATCAAACATACAGCTGTCATTTCCAGAGTTTAACAGAAGCTGACAAATTTAACTGCAAGTCACTAAAGCCTCCATGTCTAGGCACAAATCAGCTTCTACTGCTTATAATAGCAATTCTAAGTTGATAGTGAGTATCAATTTTAAAGTAATTTACCTGAAAATAGAAGTCTAGTATAGCAACCATATCGGTGCCTTCAGGAAAGCACTGAGGAAGAAAAATAAAGACTCTTTAGGTAATTCTTTTTTTTTTAAGTATCACTTTTACAAAGACATAAATTAAGCTATATTTTTGTTAGCATACTAAGCATTAGGCATATTTTAATATAAATATTTAAATGTAATAAGTAGAAATATTGGATGACATCAGATTTAAAAATAACACAGTGCAGCAATATCAATAAACTAGGTACTAAAATATTTTTCAGTACAGTTTTCAACATCTTTAAATACACAAACTGAAAAATGCATCCAGAAGCTTTATGAAGTCACCTGTACAGCACAGATTGTGTTTCACAACAAATAAAACAGATTATCATGGCTACAATACAGAAAAATATTTAGAGGTGTTTTATTAGAATGGCATAAGTATCACACTGTTTAAATGACAGCATTTGAATAACACTGATAAGATATATACAGTACTAATTTGTGCCATACTGTACATAAAATAAGAGTCTTCACAGACTATGAATAAAACCCAGCACACCATCTCCAAAATGCATTAAGAAAAAAAGAGATTAACCTTTTTTTCTTTCAAGTAATAGCCAATTGCAAAGTTTCTATCTCCACTCTCTCTTTCAGACTGGAACCTAAAAGAGGAAAAAAAAAAAAAAAAAACAAGGCAACACGTCAAACTTTCTAAAAAACCCCCAAAAATCGCTGAACTCAAGATGTATAATGTAATTCAGTAAAATTCCATGTAAAGGATATATCACTTCTGAACACAAATATTCTACTAATGGGACAGAAGTGGCCATAGAAGCTCAGCCCAGTTCACCCAGTTGGAGTGAATCAGCATCGACATCCAAATACACACAGTACTGCTTACCCACACAACATAAGCTGACTTGGAGATAAGGCAAAGGAGGGCAAGATCTTAATCTCAGAAGCATTTCTAAATAGGCCAGAGTGGAACAGAACATCCCACGCTGAGACAGTGAAAGGGTCATTCCTGACCAAAGCAGAGGAATCTGAAGATCACACAGCAGGTCAGACAATGACCAGACTGATGGCTGCATTCCTCATTGTGATGATTAAGGTAAGGATGAAACCTAAAGGAGGAACATCTGCCTGGTTCCTTCTATAGTACACACCTTTTATTGTAACAAAGCTCAGGAAAAACACCTCTGCACGTGCATTCCCCAGCTGGCACCCTGGAAGCAACTCTGCTAAAGGGAATCTTCATGATTTTCCCCATGCTGCCTGAAAAAGCTCTCAAGATTTTTGGAATACTATACACTGAGTTTATGAGGGGAACTGTTTGTTTGAGAAAATAATTTAAATATGCAAAATAAAAAAGCAGAAGGAGTCCCAGTTGTATGAACTATGCTTTCTAAACATTTGCTACGCAGCCACCAACATGCAGAGTTTAATTTTGAATATGAATGCCAGGAAGAGAAGAGTTGCACTTACAGCTCTCATTGCCATAGCACCAACAGAGCACTAAGACAGAATAATGACATTTCAAAGAGGTAACCAACACTTTCAGGTGAAATTTAGCCACGCAGATGTCAGAGACATGCACAACTTTAGTTGTCAATTGTCAGTCAAAGACACCCTCCAATATAAGGGATGAAATGCCGGCTGAAATGTAAATAACTAAACTTTGTCATATGCTCAGTATACCAGTGAAACACTTTCCGCCTAACCTCAGAAAGTGAATAAAAAATACTTACGTAGCATTACTGAATCCAACATACTCATTACCAGCCATTTTATTCATGAACTGCATCACCTGTTAGAGACAAAGAGGAGGAAAAGCAATACTTTCACACATGAAAAGGTTATGAACTTTCAACCCACCCTTACCCTAAATCTTGCAACACAATTTTACAAATGCAACACAAATCGCTAAACATTTAAACAACCAAGTACATCTACAAAGACAAAATATAGGATATTACTAAAATTTCACTTTCAGCTCCTTTGCCATCTTGAAAATTTTCCACTGAATTTAGTTAAAAAAGGAATGTTATAACATCAACTTACGTAGTCAAATTTTTCTGCATTATTTGCTCCTTGCTGCAAGAAAAGAAAAAATAATTTACAAAAATTGTTAACACAGGAAAGGAGTTAGTTCACTTAACAGTATTAGGATTTTAATGCACATAACTAAGGTATGAGGCTAATTAAGAATAAGGTACTACAATCACTTCATATATTAATGAAAAAATTAAAGTGTTAGATAAGTAAATCTTTAATTATCATTTAAATAATCCTATTAATCTTAACAAACACCTGTATGTTGGAAATTAATTTAAATTGAAAAAGGTATGCTTTATTTTAAGTGCTCTCTATTCAACTTTACATGCTTAGCATAAGTAAATGCAGTAGGCTAAAGCAAAAAAAATACAAAAGTAACTACAAACAGGGTAATTACAGTAAAAACACTAACTTTTTATAGATTAGTAAACCAAAGGTATTCTCATATTACCAACAGAGCTGAGCATAGGGAGGTTCAGGCTACTGAAGTTAAAATATTTCCATGGCCAGTGCCCATACTAAGAATTTAGACTGAAGACTAAAAATGAAGTGTTACACCTTACTATGAAAAGAACTGCAATTAATAAAAAAAAAAATCTGATTTGGTTAATATCTGATTAATGACCTACCTATTAAAAATTGTAAACAGCTAGAAAAATAGAATTTCACATCATAGGGCACATCATTGTGGTAACAATGTACAGGAAAATCTAAATCCAACTTAATAAGGATGATAGCGAAACTTAATTCTTAGGGTGGGCTTCGTTTGTGTTTTTCAGGGAGGATGAGGGGTGGTATTTTGAGGATTTTTTTTTTCCCTCCCTCATTGAAGAACATTCTCAAATTTAGTAGCTGCCAGTTAAAGACATTAATTTTTTAGAGGTCTCTGATGGGTGACCTTTCACAAATTCCTATTGAAAGGGATTCAAAGAGGTGTGGGAGGTCAAAAAAAGCACATGGTCCATTGGGGCAAGTTTTAAATTTTTTTAAGTAGCCAAGTAGAATTTTTGGAAGAAGTTTAAAAAACAATGGCATTGCATACACAAGTGGAAACAATGTATCTGGAGAAGATGTTTTAATACATAATTTTAATATTAAAGACATTCTATTTAGAATAACAAGACTCTAACAAATCTCAAACAATTCAAGACGCTACTTGCACTGTGTTTAGTGTGGGGATGGGGAAGAAAGTGGAAAAAACGGAAGCTTTATATCGACCAGTATTTTACTTAATGAAATGCATAAAGCCAGTCTCATTTCCCACTCTGTGTGTGGATTAGGGTGTTGCAGATAATCTTGGAAGCCCATGCATCAGCTCATCTACAAGAGGATGTGCAGACACACACGTACGATCACTGGTGAAAGGAGCACCACACTGTTCTCTCAAAATTATGCGCCAGTGGTTACCTTATGTTTAAAGGCTAATAACCTTACTCCTAAAGGCAACAATCTCTAGCTAATTTTCAATTAGATAAAAAAATGCATGATACATTTCATCAAAATGTTCCTGTATACTATACCAGAACACAAATCTTAAAAATTTAACTCCAAATCTGTTCAATGAAAAATAATTAAAAGAAGAAATTACCAACTTCATTGAACTGTTGCAGTTGTCAAAATATTCCATAGATCCTAATGCTGTAAAATATGTAACAACATTTAAACCACAAAAACCTTTTCAACCTTTCAAATGCACAATGAACATCTTTTTCTGGGAAAGTGGGTCAGCATTAGTTATGGGATGCTGCATTGATAATTGTATGGTTAGACATGTATAATAAATTGAAACAGGTTCTTTTGTTAAAAAAAAAGAAAAGAGGGAGAAAGGGATCATGCTTTCTGCAAAAATATAAATACATAATACTTCACTTTTTTGTTCTGCCCAGTTGAAAAAAATATTCCCTTCAACAAAAACACGGCTTTACCAGCAGCACATAAAATCGGTGGGCAAAAGACTCAAAGCAAACTTTTTCCACATCAACTTTTTACAAAAAAGGTTCCTTTTCAAAGTTCACAACTAAACTCGTATTCTGGGAAGAAAATCTTCTGTGTACTAAGCCAGATGATGAGTTTTTAGTCCTCGATGTTCCACGCACTTGTAGAGGTATTTCATATCACACACAAAAGCATTGTGACTGAAATCAGACTGCTCGTACACCTGAACTATTTGCTTAAGCAATCACATGATCAACACCTCAGCAGGGATTTACTACAACATGTTACTGAAATAAGAAACTCTGCTTCCACACATGATGGCTAAAAACCCCAAGAGATTAGTTCCCCTCTTTCAGCAGCTGACAGAGGTATCCTGCTCCTCCTAAAAAGCTGAAGAGACACAGAGGCAACACACATTCTATGATTAAAATTCAATTGCAAATATAAAATCCTAACATTCAGAGTACGGAGCAGCTTTTCCATAATAATTTAAACAAATAGAAGAGACAAGGAAACTTCTGTTCTTCCACAAGTGCTTCTTATTTTTAGCTTGAAAGTATAAACCTGTGAGTTTGGGGGCAACTGTGACAATACTTCTTAAAAAGCGTTTTAAAAGTTCAGATGCAGTTCAACCTGTCTAGAACATCAAAGAAAACATTCCATGCACTAGCTCCACAAACACTTTGTACATTTACTGGAACATATGTTCATATACACACTTATACATGCTTGTGTGTATATACATATGAAAAAACACTTCTAAATGAATACGAAATTAAATTTACAATGTTAGGACTGAAGCAGCTTGATAGGCAGAAAATTCAAACTTGCAGAAGACAGCTCAATACAATTTGTAAACACTTAAAACCCCAATGAACCTATGGCTGTCAATCATAAATTTGCATTTTTCGACTGTGTCAGGTTTTAGTGATCTTCCCTTTCTTTTTTTAAACAAGGTTCTTGTACTGTATTATTTGTATTTCTACTAAAAAATATAAATAGTTGCAAAGGCTACGTGCCTACATATAAAAGAGACCCATGGATACTTACCAGAGCTTGCAACAACAAAATCAGGCAATATTTATTAGAAAAGCAGTTACTATTAGCCACTTTTCATTGATCAACGCTGTTTCTATGATTAGACCATATAAGCTCTTACCACGTCTCTTGCTAAAGCAATTTCTCAATTTTGAATGTAAGCAAAGCTAATAAAAACACCTGGATCATGAGAATTTTATAATCTTCTAATAATAGAATATTATTTTAAAATTAATTTCTGGAATATTTAAAGCCAAATTTATAATCTAACACTACACTGTGACGAAAATATCCAGAAACAAAAAATTGTAATACTATGTCAGAGTGCAAGAAAACTCTATTTTTTACACTTGCGCATTTTTCATTAAGTTAACTACTAATGTCTTCATTTTAGCTTTCTGTACTTACACACTTTTTATATTTTATTTGTTAAGATGGTCCTGTTCTGTGAGAACTGGTGTCTTGACAGTTTAGTGCACCATTTTCAGCTCTGAAATACTTGAGAGTACACTGTGACAGACAGTACTTGACCTAAGACAAATACTATGAAAATTTCAAATACATGTAAGATTTTTTTTGTGTCCTTCACTTCTGTGCGTGACCACTGAATACACATCATTTCACAGAATCTACTACACATTTTATGTCAGATAACATCCAAAATACTTGAGTTATAATAAAAGCAAGTGGAGAAAAACATGGATGTAAGCTCTATCCCAAATTAGTTACCACAAGAAAATTAATAACTTAGGAAGAGAGGCAAAGTCACCAAAGTAAAGACAAGTATCTGGTAGAGAAGATCACAACACCAACACGTGTTGTAAAGTGGTCTGTATGTACATTTACACAACAGTCTGTCAGGAAGGATAGCTCCAGTGACAGCATAGAGCAGTTAAGCTAAATCAGTACTATTTATTGTAACTATATTGTCAAATAAACCATGCATTTTCCTACCTCTCAAGTGTTAAACTGTAATTGCATAGGTTTCCTAATAACTGAATCCTGACAGCAAACAGACCCTTGGCACAGCTAGACAGGTTTTTTCTACCACTCTTTGCCTCATTTGTTTTGTGATTTATCAGCATATTTAGAAAGCTCTTAAATATATCACAAACCACTCCATGTTTTATCCAAAAAAAAAAAAGCTTCCATTGAACTAAGGTTCTTTTAGAGTCAGCAAGATCAGCATTTTCATTTTCTCGTACGCCGAATTTTTTGCAAGAACCATGAATTTTGCTATTCCCAACATGTCCAAATGCTTCCCACATAATTCAAGACCACAGAACACCTCCCTTCAGTGAGCATTCAAGTCCACTCTGTCTACGGTCTGCATGTGGCTGCCAGCACTTAGAGGATTTAAAGATGCTGTATTTGCCTGAACCTTTGCTGTTAGATTAGGAAAACTTTTATCTATAGATGGAATGTTAAAGCATACAATAGAAATTACTTAAAATTAATCCCTTGTCCTGTGGTGAATCCTTCCACAGCCATCTGCCTTCTTCCATGTATTTCTCTCTGAGCCCTTCCTCTTCATCTCACTTGCATTTCTAATGTGACAGTCAGTAAAGGTAATGTGGAAGTGGGAAGTCCCTAACAAAACCACTGATATTCCTAGAGTTGACAAGCATTGAGAATTGAGTTTAAGGTTTAAGAAAACATAACAGATCAAAGCAGTAAAATCTATCCATACTACAGGCAATAAAGGCTTTTCCCAGACAATGTGATGTACAGAAAGCTGCACTGAATCTGTACAGGAGTTGAATCACCTTCTTTCAAGCACCTGTATTTCCCTGGAGATATGGAAAAAACAACTGGTTTCTCTCATACTACTTTTCCACAAACTCCTGTAATTGCCACTACAATTTTCTTTTTATAAAAATTATTTGAAAATTGTTGTAACTGTGTCATTTATATAACTAGTAGTACAGGCAAATGGCTGTACAATTATCAAGGAGGGAAAAGGTCCTTAGGGGTTTATTTTAAATTTTATTTCTTTAAAAGTGACCTGCAGGATGTCCTTTCGCTAATGCATTTTTATTGTAGATACACGCTTTAAACTGCTGGAACAGTCTGTGGAGTGTAATGCAAGTACAATTAGAACAGAGCCAGGGGTTAAGGCACCAAAATGTACACACATCATAGTCCCAAACACAGGGCAGTCGGAGAATCACTTAAGATGGCAGGAGTATGATACAGCCATGCCTAAGTAACTCAAACAAACGTACAACTTAACATGCACATACCCCTGATTATTTATTATTATGGATTGCAAAGACAATGTAATGTTACAGTTTAGGCCCCTGCTCTGTTCCAAGGCGGGAATGCCAAATTCTTACAGCAGTCAGAACTGGGTATGTGATGCTAAGAGCCTTTTTTACCCCTAAAATGTTAACATATTACATGTTAACATATTCTGACAGAGAGATTACTCCAAGCATCATCTCTCATGCACAAATAATCATAATCTGTGCCAGGCTCTAAGGACAGCTTTGTGCAAGATCACGTCTACTAACAGCTGCTAAACCCAGCAGCACGTATGGGAACTCTGAAAGACTTCTTAGATCCATTTCTCAGAAAGAGATAATGAATCTTAAAGGAGATAAAAGCATTCTTAACCATGAAATACAGCAACAATCTCTCCGTAGTTATTAACATGCCATCATTAGCTAAATCTGCAATACACAGTGAATTTAAATTTTCTTGCACTTTAAGAGCCATACACTGTCTTTAAGACATGTAACACCTTAAATAAAAAGAATAAAGGCAGAGGAATTGAGGGCAAAACATGAGTTAATGAAGCCACCTTTTCCAGAAAAAAAGGTAAGTTTGATATTAGATCAAATACAAATGTGAATTACGTAATTCACTGGTTAGTAGGAATAATGTTAAGTTGCAGATTGTAAAGAAGCTACTTCACAAAAAACACAACTACTAAGTAGTTTTGTACCTGGGACCCTCTACATAATTTTCTTCAGAATATGTTCAGCTTGGTTAGTTATTCAAATGATAAATGGTATCTTAGTGAAAGCAATACAGAAAATAATCTACATTTTAATCACACTGAAAACAAATAATGGTGTGATAAGATATGCGTCCACTAGGCGTGCAGTTACCACATGCAGAAATGTTAGTGCAATGCAATACTCTTTATAAGAACATTACAGAAAAAACCCAAATAAAAGTTAAAAAAAAGCCACCCAGCAAAACAAATCCCCCATCCTTCTAACAAATAGCACAGTTGCATGCAATAAACAAATCCATGTTATCTATTCAGAAGTACACCATTTATCAAGAACTACGTGCCTTCTGCAAGAGGCACATGCTTTTGTTTTGCCTTATGATCAGTAGGGCATGTTGTAGTTGGACCAACATTTTGACATTTCAGACAAATGTGTTAAGTCAGATTTTAAAATTCACTATTATCCAAGTGAATTTCAATGCTCAGTCAACCTTTAAAAAATATTAAATGTGAATAAATTTACCTGTCATACTTAAGGCCATTTTCTTTCACCTACAGCTATCAAAGATAAATGTCTTTAAGCAGGAGTTCTTACACCTTCTTTAAATATAAAATAACAGAAAATCATGATGTAAGTAATTTTAAAATCAACGTTTTGGAAATAGGGGGTAGGGAAACACACTGTAGCTAATGGACTTTGAAATGCAACCAAGAAACAGGTTGTAAACAAGACTTTTAGACCTCTGAAGTCACAGTATCAAGTTTACTACTCAAAAATTCCAGGGGACTGACATGTTCCCCAGAACTCTATGCAGGTACCCTTAGAAAAAAAAAATTAATTTTTTGTACCTGTGGCTACCAAAACCAGTAAAGAATACAAGTCAAGTATCTGGCAAGCATTAACATTACATGGAGTTCACACCATTAACAACTTCAAGACATTTATACAGCTATTCTACGGAAAAAATGAAATACAGCTTTCCAAAAGTCTCAAGATCACGGACTAAAGATGTAAAGTCGTTATTCAGTCCTGGTGTGCTCAGCAAAAGAAGTAACTATTTTCAAACGTTCTTATTTATGAAAGCACACTTACATCCCAACAGCAACTATGTACCATAGAAGCTCAACATAATTTAGCGGTGCAGGATGTTAATAGCACACAAATTCAACGTAAGACGGACATTTAGATATAGCAGCATTGCTCCTGTACAAATTAAGAGTATCTTCCATTCCTTCTGCACAGCAAGAAATACTCTTGTAACCTGACGCTCTATAAGAGCACTAGACACCCAGAAACGTACTTCTGAGGGCTATAAAGTATGTTCCTGAGCAATATACTTCCTCAGCAATTAACAAATAGAAGGCAACACTCTCAAGAGAATATCAAGTGTTGTGCAGCTAAAGAAAGAAACAAATCTAATACCATCAAGGAAACAGAGTTTTTCAGATGCACTGATACTTGTAAGAAACTGTCTAACACTGCATTTGTTCAGAAGGGTTACTATTTCCAAAATATCAGAGCTTGTCTACCTGCCAATGAGTAAAGTGCCATCAGATATTGCAGACAAAAATTAAATACAGTTTATAATCTGTACAAGACATTTTTTTCTACATTCTACTAAAATACTCAGAGAGAAACTAAAAATTAACTTTTTACCTTGATTAAAGATGTGATCACAATTGCTCCAGCATTCACCATAGGGTTATGAGGCCTGTCTGTGAAATAAAGTTTTCAATTACAAATATATTCCAAGACATGTTTGTCAAACAAAACCAGTCAAGTGCCTAAGGGAAAAATTATTCTAGATTTATGTATGACTTCAAGTTACTATTACAGAATAGCTATTATATAATCCTAAACCTTTAAAAAATACTGTAATCCAACACTATACACAACATTTTATAATTCTGAGCACAGTATTTTACAGCTTAGAACACACTCAGCCTTATGCTACTTAATAATCCAGTAAATTATTTGGTTTGGTATAATTTCTTTTCTTGAAAATTACGAATCCTCTTCAGTGTTCCAGTATTTGATCAATGCAACACTTAAAAGTGGAGCAACCCCGGGACTTTCCAATTTTTCCCCCAAGTTACCAAGTCTTAGTGATTTTAAAAGTGTTTAAAGAGGTCCTTTAAAAAAAAAATTAAAATCCAGTTCTTAAATTTCCTTATTGCGGTACATGAATTCAAAATTCGGATTCTTTTTAAGAATCAGAGGTTTCTGCTGGCAGCTTCTGAAATGCAAATATCAATTTACTCATCCTCACTAGAATTTAACTTACTTCCTAGCTGACTTGCACATACCTGCTACACTTACATTTTCCTTTTTCTTACTGATCTCCATATTAACAGTACCTTTGCATTCCCACATCATTCTTGGCTGCTGAATGAATCACCTTCTTTTTTATCTTTTTCTAAAAAACCTCTCCTTATCAGCCATCTTATTTTTCCCAAATAACATCTACCTTCCACAAACTTCTGTTTTCTAACTAACATTTTTGCTGTGCCTTTTAAGTAGGATGTTGACTTCTGAGCATTCTGGTGTCTGAAAACCTCGACCGATTCTCAATATATTAATATCATGACAGGTTTGAATTCTTTATTTGCTGTTCCTTTATCTCCAAATTTGAAAAATACTGATTTAAAAACCGCACAAAAAGTGTCCAGTATTCTTCTGTATGATATACAATCATGGGCTCTAAAAAAAACTTGATTGGGGTTTGGAGATGAGTCTGATATTTGCAGCATATTTTCCCATGAAAATTACACTGGTCATGGTCAATGGCACTTAGCCATCTATGACTATCAGTTAATCCTCAAAAACTAATCATTGAGTTTTATTAGTATTTATCAAAAAGTCAATATTAAAAGGAACTTTTAAATAAATCAAACTATTCTATTAGCGGAAAAATAAGGCCAATACTTTCCAAAAAACTGAAGCTCCCCTAAAATACAAACTTGTTGTCTAGATACTATTTTAAAGTTGTTACTGCCATTCCTTATCTCTCTGAAAGAGACTCACAAATTGTTCTGATTTCATTTGATTATACTTAAGATCCACATATATCAAATACCCTGTTGTTAACTACTAATGCAAGCAACGAGGGTCAAATGTATTTGACTTGCAATTAAAACCAGATCCTGGATAAGAAAACATAGCATTTCCATAGCTCCTTAGGGACCACAAACCTGAACACAAGTCAAATGACCACTCGCAGCACCACAGCCTATGGGTCAGAAGGGACATCTGGAGGTCATCTCCTCCACCCTCCCACTCAATGCAAGGCTATTGCCAAGGTTCCATTAAATGAGTCTTGAAAATCTCCAAATGTGGCAAATCCTCTATCTCTCCAGCAATCTTGTTCATCCTAGAGGACAAATTTACCCTAATATCGAATCTGCAGCTCCCAAGCCACAGCAGAGGGCCACTGGCCCTTGTTGTACCAGCTGCCACTAGCAAGAAGAGTTACAGAGCTCTTCATGTTGGCAATTGCTCTTCAAGAACTTGAAGAGCCTTCCAGGGGAGCCCCTAGACTCCACCTTCCAAACTGCTCCTTGGGAGTTGCATGTGCCCTGGATTACACAGCACCCTGGCAGCCCTTTGCTGGAGCCCTCCCCAGTTTTTCACTGTTCTCCTTGAGCTGGGGACACACAATAACACTGCTCTCATGCTTGATCAGAACACACTGTCACCCTCATTTCTCACTCTAGCTACGCTTCTCTTCTTTATAGCTTCCTCTCACCAACATCAGGTATCAACTCCAGTCCACAAACATGCTCATTACTTTATCATAGGCAGCTCATTCTAAAAATATTTTTATAAATATTTTGCTCTTGATTCTTCTGCGCATCTCTATAGTTCCAATCTGCCACACAGTACAAAGAAAAAACACAACCAGATTCCATATCACATATCGTATGTTTGAATAAAAAGGATGTGCAATGTTTATTTAGCATTCAGCAACTGAAAAGCTTATCAATGTGGTGTGCCCACACAGAATATACCCTCAGAAATGCTACTGCTTGTCATTTCTTTGGAGATGTCGCCACTTACCTTCAAAGTCAAGGCATTCTCGGTTACATACTCCTCTACTCTGAAGATTCCTGTCTCTAACTGCTTAACATCTCAAGCTACCTGTGCTTGTTCTGGCCACTTTACAACTAACACATCTCCATGTGCTGCCTGCACACGACGAAGGGAAGAACTTTCTGATAAAACAAAACATGGACTTTCTTGAATGTGCTTCTGAAATGCATGTGTGTGTTGTTCCCCTCACGAGAAGTCAACAAGAACATCACTGTGGGAGCCTTACCAGCTAAGGGGAGGTACAGCAGCCCCTCTCACCACACACTAACAACAGCTGTCCTTCGAGGGCCCTTCCTACTGCTGCCAGCTCCAGCATGTCACAGCGCTGAGCAGGACACCTGACATTAACCCACTGCTGCCTCTTCCAAGCACAACAAACCCTGCCAGGGTATCCAGGTCCCAGGTAAGCAGTTTTCACCATTATCTGCATAGCACCAGGGAATACCACCCAAACACTTCCTATACACAGGTGTCTGTAATAGGCAGAAAACCTTCTATCTTGCCAAGAGCTACAAGCTTCCTAGAGGTGGTCCATGCCCCAAGCCTGTCACTGTTTAAGAGGCATTTGGACAATGCCCTTAATAAATGGTTGTTGTAGGTCCCTTTCAAGTGAAATATTCCATTCTACAATGAAGAACTTCTCCCCAAACTTGAGCTATACTACCTTTTTTTGAGGGCAAGGGTGCCTAAATAAAAACTTGAATTCTGAAAGATTTCTGCAGATTTCAAATAAGACGTCTTCCATTCCTAGGTAATTTTTTGCCTCTGGGGGATGTATAGATTCTGACACTACATTAATTTTTAAAGAAATTCATACACAGATCTAATTCTAAATCAGCAGCCACTACTGACCTACCTCACAGTGGGTGCCATCAGCAAAGCGATTCCACCCTGTACGACAACTAGGCGTGAAGACCAATACTGTAACTGCAAGTTTGCCAAAGAGGTGAACAAATTCATCCCTTCATCTTCAGAAAGAGGTATCAAACTGTGCAAACCTAACTGACACACATTACCAGAACTAAACACACACATACACTCTATAATCAAATAATAAGGCAGTGAACTGCTCAGAGTGATAAAAAAAATAAAATCTTTTACACAGCTTCTCTGCAAGTCATGTGTATTGCTGCATCATCTCATTATACTTCCAACTAAGTTCATGTTTTTATCCTTAACGAAATATAAGCAAAATAAACAATTTCCTGGCAATCCCCCATTCAATTACAATACAACTTTTATTACTGGAATAAGTTCCACAAATGATTGGATCACTGGACTAATTATATAAATAATTATCACCAAGTGAAGGTTGTATATATGGATAAGAGATACTAACTGTTCACGTATACAGGTATTGTCAGACTTGTTGCATTATGAACTCAACAGACAGGAAAAAGCCTGTAGCTGCTTAATGACAATAGCCAGGAAAATTATTCCTGATAATGCCTGTTTCAGACACATTTTACTATGTAAAATTTCTGATTTACTTCAATCAACTAGAATGATCTTTTTTAAATTAGCATGGGGATTGCTTTATTCCTCCAGAAATCTGAATTGTTGGATGGGCAATATATTCCCTTTGATAAAACAAGCTTTAAAATTGAATATTCATAAGCCTGCAGAAGTTTCCAAATTTCCATTACACAACACAGATCATACTCAAAACATAGCAACAGCTTTTTGTTGTAAGTTGGCATTTTTAGCTGCAATTTAAAATTGTCTTAAAATATTCTTCATTCTTTCCAGCTTGAATCTCAATACTAGTAAACAATGAAGTGCAAGAACATCCTGGATTATGAACATGAAATTCAACTACATCTGAATATTTAGAAAGTAAATAGATTAAATATCTTTTTTTTTTTTTTAGTTTTCAAATCTGGTCTTCAAAGTATTTATGGATGTTCAAACTGACAAATACTCAGCATATCCAAAGTTCATACAGTGGTTTAAATCTACAAGCAAAGTGCAGATTTAATCTTTTAAATCCCTTTCTTCCCTCCTCTTCCTTCACTTGGAGAAACTCAACCTCCCTTTCTCTCACTATAACTGAAATGTTTCTATTTATTAGACTTCTACTTTGTGTTTTAGTCTTTTCCTAAGGACTGTATAAGAGGCCATCCAGGTCAGTTCCAGCACTCTTCTTCTTATGTCTATCAGCCACAGAAGCACATATTTAAAAATTAAATTTTCTATCATGTAATTTAGTCTTTGCTATTAATTTCATGTTCATTGTTCAAAATTTCAATAGTCCAAATTCTCTTATGCATTACATAATATGCATCATAAACACTCTTGCCTCATAAAACACTCTTAAAGTGTAACAGTAATGTAAAAGACCACAGCCCACCAATTCTTCTCCAATAGTTCAATTTTAAAAGTAGCAATAAAAAGAAGAAAATAATTACATACTTTGGCATGTTATTAAAAAGAGAAAATACAGAACATCTGTATTAGTTCAAAGGAGTTAAGGAGCAATTTTCAGCACCATCAAAGCTTTTTTTATGGTAAAGCTTTTGTAGGATATGAAAGACAAGTCTTCTTCACACTGTCACAACACTGTATTTGGAAAAACTAGGAGAGCAAAAACAAGACAGCAAAACTTGACAAAATGCTTAATCCCTCTTGGCAATATATTCACGTTGGTATTTGATCACCATGTATTAACATAATAAAACAGAAAATAAATTGTCAAGATATAGTCTATATTTTTAAGTATGGAAAGATGATTTTAAGATCTAAATAAATTAAATAATTTTATATAATAATTTGCATATATTTATAAACATAATAAATATAATTAGGCATCATTAATATATTAATAATATAGATATTTAAGTTAGAACTCAATACAGTCCTTGACAAAAATGTCATCCAAGCCTTCTGCTGGTAATTAAATATTAATTGCAATACCATGGCAACAGAAACATTGTCTGTCCTTTTACTGAGACAGATCCACTAGAAGAAACATTTGTGTTTCAGAGATAACATCCAGTATTTCCTCTAAGGCTACATGAGTCATCTTTCTCAGATTTTTGCCATAAAGTTTTTTAAAATAAAATTTCCATGCTTGAGAATTAATATAACGTGAAAAAGAAATAATCTAGGTAAGTGCTGTATGAGAAATTCTTGCTAAAATACTCCTGCCACAGGGAAAAAAATAAAAACATTGTTTTGAAGCCGTAGCCAAATTCCATTTAGAATAATCTGTGGGAAGATTTTGCCTTCTGGAAACTAGTCAGTGCTGGCCTTTGGCACCAGCACCTGCTTCTCAGAAGGCTGAGAAGTGATATGTTTTTTAAAATCAATTTAACATCTTTGATTCTTTCACCACCATTTTACAGAAGCCATGACTAAGGAACACTTGCTACCAATTCAACTAAATAAAAATAAACTTCAAATACCTGCATTGTTAAAATTCTTTGGGTTTTCCTAAAGCTCAATAACTAGCAAATAGAACAGAAGCAATAAAACATCTTTTACTAGCATTCTAAATTAGGCAAAAGTAACTAACAAAGACTAAGTCTACCTTGCTGATGGCAAAATATTCTGGGACACTGCCTAGTAATAAGACTTAAGAGGATACAGTAAAATGACAAGACTGAAAAAAACGTGTAGGCTTGCCTCATAATTTTCTGAGTATTTGCATTACTAAGTATAATGTATCTCTTACCATCTTCATTCAGGAACAATTTGTTGAATCGCAATCCACTAGGCTCTTTACCAACGTATCTGTGCACATACTCTGTGCCAAGATCATTGACCGCAATTGCGTATTTCAAAGGCTTTACGCAGGACTGAAGACAAAATGGAACTTTGGTATCACCCACAGAATGCCTGGGAAAAACACAGACGAAGAGGCTTCAAATTTCCTGTTTGTCAGCTGTGGCAGTAGAGTGTTAAATGCTTCATCTATCCCTCAACATACAAGGACTATTAACAAAAACGCCCCAAAAAGCAAAAGCATATTATTACTAAGTCTCACTTTAAAGAACATGACGATGAGATTTAGAGGTTTTAGTAACTGACTCCATAAGCCAAGCATAACAAAGTCAGTTGCTGACTACTGCAGAGGTCACAAAATGAAAACAGGTTCAGAAATGGGTTTGCACCAGAGCAAAAAAATCACCTCAGACCTCTAGCCTCACACTTATCCTACTCAATTACAAACCACATTCTCAGCAAGGTACAGCTGACCCAAATAGAGCCACTATACTTATTCATGTCTGCATAAACAAAGATGAGCTACTGTTTGGCTTTGCAATTTGAGAACAATAATCAAATAGCTGTATTTACATTCCCTTCGATAATGGCAGAAATATTTTATAGCACTTATTACATGCTATCTTTTGGAAAGTTTACTTTCAGCATCTATGTCAGACTGCACCAAAAAGTGACTCATGCAAGCAGCATATGCCACATCTAGAGCAAAAGGCTTGAAGCAGCCACTTGTCTGATGGCAACATCAGGAGTCTATTTGCTTCTTTTCTTTGCAGTAAACACAAGCAGACTTCAGTGAAAATCATAATACCATTTTGGCATTATAAAAGCTGAATGTTACAAAAATTAACATTATAAAATTAAAAACTTTCACCAGCACATAATATCCAAAGCAAAGCAAAATACCAATTTAAAGTGTAAGGTTTTTTTACTATTAATAGATTATAACTCAGACACTTAAACAGGGAGATGAAAAAAATACTTCAGCTCACTTGTACAGCTCCTCCCGAGATTACAGAGCATATGGCTAATTAGAAGCAAACATACGGATCTCAACAGATCATGGCAAAATGAACTCCAAGCCATAATCACCAGAAGCAGGTCTGATGCTCTCAGCAATGCCCCATTCACAAACCCAGCACCTAAAAATCGCAGTTTCCAGAACCTGCAGTAGGACCACACCAAACTGCAGGTCAGCAGAGCTGATGGGCATCTTGCATTGTGTACTCACAAAGGCAGAGCTCACGTTACTTCTCAGCTAGATGGTGCGAGGTATCCCTTTACATCTAGGCTCCTAACTGTCTCTGCTACTCTGAGTTACTCATAGACAGAAAAATAAAATCACTCTGACTATATCTAAGACCTACAGGGGAAAGCTTGATAAACCTGAAAAGCAAAATTGTATTCAGCTCTGTCCAGTTTCCACATCTTCATTTTCTTTTTAAAGAACATGAATCTGCATTTTTTCAGTGACACACAGATTATATAACAATGCTACCGTGAAAACATTAAAATGCAGAGAAGGAACTAACACTTTGTACTTTGTGACCTACACAGAAATTACATAGCTTGATGCACAAGTACTATTAGACAAAGCTTTTCAACTTCCAAAGATTAATATTACAGAAGCATTGCCTCTATCTGTCCTTCAACTATTCCAAGAACAAAATCTAGAAGTTACAATATACCTTTGTCCATCGACGGTGCAAAGTGACACCCCCCACAAATCGGGGCTGAACTTGGCCAGTTGTGGAATATAGTCAGCAACCTATCACAGTGTGAAATAAAGAGAGACACATTACAATATCCAAAATACTTAACTCTGCGTTAATTAAAACATCAATGGAAAGCACACACAATGTAGAACGGAGTTATTCTACTAATAATCACCTGGTATATCTAAAACTTCATTAGAAATTATTATATTCACTAGATCATTCTCAAATAAAACATTTTTTCAAAGTAAAATTTTCAGCACATTCAGAGAGGTATCTGTGTTCTGTATTACAGCATGTTCAGCGTTTTCAAATCATATAAAATTTTTAGCTTGTAACACATTCTGGGATTTTTTAACTAATTTTTTGAAAATAAGCACCGGAATAAATTTTATTTACTAACAAAGGTACAGTATTAACAATTACTTCTGTCACACAATCCAGCCAGATGTGTAGAGCTGCATAATTTTTCTATAGACTAAGTGTAGTCTGCAAAACTATACAGCAGTTTTATAGTTTATGTAAAATAAAGAAAGAATAATGCTATTTTCATATTCCAACATCAAAATGCTACAAGACTCTTAAGAGGCTGTGAACTGTATTTCTAACACAGTTTAAAAGTTGCAGGCTTAACTGAACTTCCAGAACTCCTTCATCAAGTTATCAGCTTAATTTTGCTAAAAATGTTAAGAAAAAAATCTGTCTACTTAACAAATGACATATTTGGTTAATACTGAAAATCTACAGAAGTTTGAAGTTGAATTTACAAACAGGTTACCTTTCCTCCAGATTGTTTTTTAGCACTTTCATATAGCTCATCAATATGGGAAGTAAACGACATAAAATCTGGAATGACAAACTTCCTTCTGAAAGCTTGAGTAAGCAACACAATATTACTTTGTACACACCTGCAAAAAGTCAAAAACGTTTATTAGTACTTTGACAACGTACAGTCAAAAAGCCTACTTAAGTAGCAATTACATGTCATTTAATTAGGACCTTCAGTCCCTTGAAGCTACATGCCTACAAGAACAAGGCTTTATTACTTTTCCAATTTGCTGCTCTATTTTTTAAAATTAGTTACAATAGTTTTATTGAATTCATTTTTATTCCTTTCTACTTAAAGCTCTCTTTTTGAAGTTTCAACTGTGAAGCTGTACTGCAAGGTATTGCAAAAGGGATCGAAAGCACCCAATTCTTAGGATCAAGCCATCTGAAGTTTATCTAACACAGTCCTTTTCCCAAAAAGTGCTAATTTCAGAGTTAGATCAGACTTGGGAGGTTCAGGGTTGCTTTCTCTCACTTCACTCTTTCACCACGAACTGAGGGGAGAACGCTGCCAACAGACTGAACTGGAATGTGATTCCACTCTAATAAGAAAAAAACCCTGTGGAAAAAACTTGATAACATCTCCTGAACTAAGCTAAAGTTCATAATGAGCAGTACCGCGAGTTTCTTGTTTCAAACCACCAGCACTTAAGGAACCTCTGTTGCCTTTTAGCCCAGAACACAGTTGCACTATCGGCCACACCCTCTGAACATCACCCATCTGGGTCAGTTAAAAAACCGATGAGGTAAAAAGGAAGAGACTTATCTAGGACAAACAGACGGAAGGATGAAAACACAAACGGAGACATGCTGAAAGTGGTGTGTCCGTGGGCAAGGGGGGAGAGCACGAGCAGGGTGGGAATTGGGAGCCGTTATCAAGTCAGTTCAAATATGACCTGATAAAGGGTATTAACAGCCCTATCCCAGTGCAAGGAAGACGAAGGGAGGTTTCACACCAAACAGTTAACACCTTCATACCGTGCCTTCCGGCCGTGTTGACAAAAGCAGACACATACTATTAAAGTAGGCAAATGGAAAGCTAAGAACATCTAGGCACACGCTACAAAGAACATACCTTCCAATTAAGACTTACTCAGAAAAAAAAATAATTTGTAGGGAAATGTTTTCACTTAGAATAGGTATTTCAGTAATCCTACTATTAAAAGTCATCACCAGTTCAAAATGAAGGTGCATGAAGACCAGTGAAGAGACAGAATTTTCCTCCCTTTGAATGCCCCTCTTTTTCTAAGCCTTTAAACTCCTTCATACTTAGACGACTTTATCTTAAATTCAACTGATACCCGTTTCAAATGCTGATAGGCACTGCTCTCCAAAAGTGAAAGAGAAACTAAAATTTCTGATGTGCACAGTCACCTTACAAACTGCTGTCTGTAATATGCTGCTTTCTTAGCCTATATTAAAATTGCAGTTGAGCTGGTTTTGTTGCAATCTGTCATTTTTTTTCCTGTATCTTGCAAAAAATCCTGTTTGCTTTTGTTCCCAGCAGCCTCCAATTACAGTCACCTACTCCAGGTGCAAAACCCCTTTTCAAAAGTGATTAATAACACTGATGGCAGCTATGAGTGCAGAAGGAGTAACAACGTAACACGCACTAGGTTCAAACTTCAGATGCAGTTCTACATTGCCTGTACCACCTGGACAGCATCAAGCATTCTTATAAGGAAAAAAAAAAAATCTGAAATTCACCCAAACCTATCAGAACAATTCAATACGAAGTCTGGAAAACGAGAAGGCAGTATGCACTGAAATACAGTCCTCCTAAGAGTTGTGTTTCACATTGTGCTTCTGAAACAGGAAGGGCATTTATACACTTAAAATTTACACCAGCAGTTCAATCATTTTAATGCAGGGATTGAAACTCACTACAGAAATGGCTATGCTGGTAAAGGACATTACCTATTGTTACCAATTTTTCCCAGACTCTGCCAAGGTCATTGTCTGGGTATTTATCCTTAACCCAAGCAAATCATATGAATTCACAGACTAAATTAAATACAAGGGTTCAAGTAATCTAGATGAGTATTCAGAACAATAGGTGCATGGACAAAATAACAGAGTTCTTAGGTCACCCTTTAACAGAAGAGTAATGTTTTCAGTCAGCCAGGACATGAGCCATGACAACATCTAAAATTCTGCAGCTGACATCTCCTCCCCACTGAAGTATTTAACTAATTATGTTCCAGGTAACCCTCTGGAGACGGCTGGCCTCAGGCTCCAAAGAAGTGGAGCACTAGGAAAAGACCACAGGGAGGAATTTCAGTAAATAAATATATTGATAAATAGAAACCATTCTACGGTTAAATATTGTGACCAACTTGGCCCTTATCTCTCACATAGTTTAGTGGTGTTCAGCATAGGCACACTAAAAACTTCCTACTTTACGTTCTTCCATTTCGACAAACTTTACAATCTCAGCCTAAAAATAAAAAAGAACTCTCTTGCCAAATCCTAATCCAAGTATTTCTTGCCCCACTTTAAAAACTGTCTTTTCAAAATATAAATTTTTCCAGATACATTTTGGTTAGGAAGATTAGGCTGCAATCTTATGATCTATATTAACCATCAATGACTTGTATAACCAAGTTTGAAAGCAACAGTCTGAGGGTTTTTGGAAATTGCATCTTTGTTCTCTAGCGTAAAGTTAGGATCACTTTGTTTCCTTTATCACCTTGTTAGGTTGATCCATTATTTTTCAAGTTCTGACTCAAACTGCTGATTACTGCTTCCCTACACAAAAGTAGACCTGGCTAAAAACGCAGTCAGAACTATCAATTCCCAAGAGCAGTTCAGCTGTGTATACAGATACACTGTTTTTCCTGTTTAAAAAGCTACATTTCAAGCATTATAAAAAGGCATGTGAAATTCCATGACTAGGTCTGTAGAAGTGTTCAACACATTTCAACATTTTAGGAAGAAATGTGACATTATGTTGACAAGCCAGATATTAACATTCTAACATGGTGGAAATCCTCTACATCTTCTGTCAAAAGATTGCTCAAATCTAATTGCTCAAATAGGATGAAAACATTTATTAATACCTGAGTTAAGCTTGTCTAAAATTAAAGTTTTCATCAGGACTTGCTACCTATATTGAGAGAGCAGCACAGCCACTCAGCAGCAAAGAGCAAACCCTGTCTGAGATCCAGCAACAGATTGTCAGGTTGATGCTCAGTAGGCAACACACCCAGACTGCTGCTTCTTACCCACACATCAAAGACATGGTAGCAATACCACATTTCTGGGCCAATAAAGCAGGATAGACAGCACCTTGTGACAAAGGCTAATCCTACAAAGCCAAGCAAGCTATTCGGAAAAAAAAGAGCTTTTAAACTTAAGAGTTGTAACTGTTACTCAGTAGCTATCATTTCATTCAAGTGTACGCTATAATCAAATTAACTCAATTCTGATTGCTTTATGCCTTTCCTACCCCTCCTCCCCACTCTACCCCACTGACCAAAATATTGTTATTTAAGAAATAGGGTTTTCTGCAAGTTGTACATTTAGGAATGTACAACTTGCAGAACATGCTATGAGCTTAAGTTAGGAACATGCTATGAGCTTAAGGAAAAGCTAAGAGGGGTAAGGAGGATTTCTTGCAAATATTATCAGAATTTTTTCAGCAAACTAGCTACAATGACATAGAAGCATCTAAAAACACAGGGCATGCCAAAATATGCACACCTTGTAAGGAAGATTAGCATGTACAATCTTCCATATTTATTAAGTTGCCCAAGTTTCATCTAACAATAGATAGTACTACTATACATTAAGTAGTACCAAAAAAAAAAAAGAAATAAAATTCACATAGCAAGCTAACCAGCATGTTACACTGCTTTCAGTAGCAGCCTGCTCTCACCCTGCAAAGACTACATTACATTACACAAATGCAACGTGAACAGCTAATTCATGAATTTATCAGCACTCTCTCCAAAATGTACACCCCAGAAATCTTCAAGAAATTCTGCAGATGAAAGATTACAACTCCAAGCTGTTCTGCCTGTAACATGGAGATTCTTTCTGATGTGGAAAGTGCTGTAAAGCCAAAAGACTTCAAAATAATGAAATTTTAGTCAAATTGGAGCCTAATGTTTAGAACCACTAAAAAGGCATACAGAAACAGACAATACAGACACATGAGTTGGTGTATTTTACAAGTAATTTCTACTGGACTTGATTGATTTAGTCAAGCTTATGCTACCACTACTCCAGATCACTTAAACTTGACACTTTATTTGATCTGGCAGCTTTGGATTCAAATTCAAGAGGAGAATTACACCACTGACTTTTATGTTTAGGGAACTGAAGCTTCCAAGTCCACAGATAAGTACAGCTGAGTAGATACACTATTGTATTTCACACCTGAAACACTTGTACAAGAAAATACAGGGACCCTGTGCAAGCCTCTTCACAACAAATGCAGTGTCCCTACAAGGAACAAATAACTGAAGTTTGGGGGGTTTTAATTTACAAAAGAGACTGCAAAGGAACCTTCTGCTGCTGCAAAGAAAAACTTGTTATGTGAAATAAGATTCACCTCTCCATGTCTGTATAATCTTTACGTTCAAAACTCCTCCTACACAAGAAGCAACCACATAAGCTTTCTACAAATTGTTATAGTAACAACTACTGTCCTCACACAGAGGATCAAATACCAGAGATGTGACATAGAACATAAGATAATCCTGCTAATTAGCAATCACTTGTCCTTTTTCAAATGCAGAGCCCTTGCCTAAAACATAATTCAGAGTTTACTGTGACAAATAAGCCTTTTAGTATAAACGTAATGCATAATAGCAAATGCATTTCCTTTCCAATCCATCCATACACCCAGGAAGGTTTCCAAATCTAACAATTTAAGAGTTTTTACTGTGCTGACAGTAAAAACAGTGAAGACCTGGTCTTGAACTTAACACAGGAGTAAAATTAGTCCATGCTGGACCTTTACAAAGTACCTCACATCTGCTTAAGTAGTTGACTGGTTTGTTATTTTGTCACACACACAGACATTCACTTTTTCTCAATCTATTTTCAAAACTGTTTATATATATTTTTTAATATATATATATATACACATACACTTTATATATCTATACTTACATAAACTATGTAAATACATGGTATAGCATAAGCATATACTGTATATATTTTATATATCATACGTATATAAAATATACATATTATATATATACACACATAAAAAATTGTAGTGCAAATAAGTTTTAGATATTATGATTTACCCTGTAAATGGAATAAAAATGAAGATGGAAATATAGTCTAAAAATTTCATTTCAAAATTTAAGAGCCTCTAAATTTCCAACCTTTTAGCACACAAAAGTTTTAAGCAGAAGAGCAAAGGAGCGTGCTTCAAATGAACAGAAGACAACCTGAACAGTGTTTATACTATTCAGCTTACAGACTTTGCTAAAAAAAAAAAAAAAAAAAA
>VZTH01006317.1:941695-1016003 GCA_013397815.1 Aleadryas rufinucha
GGCCGCTGGTGTCGCGCGCGGCCGGCGGGACGGGAGCAGCAGCGCCCCCAGCGGGCGGGCCCGGCGCGCTGAGGGGGCCCCGGGGCGCCGCCTCCCTCCCTCATTCGCTTCCTCACTCCTTCCTCTCCTCCCTCCCTCGCTCTGCGACGTGTAAAGGCGTTGGGAGCGGGCTGGGCTGCGGCGGTGTCGGGTTCAGGTTGCCATGGATATGGCCATTTTTTAAAACTGTGTGTTTTTGATTACGAAGTGCACCGCCTCTGCCGTGCCGGCAGGATCTCAGAATATGCTGAGTTGAAAGGGACCCACAAGGATCATCGAATCCAACTCCTGGACCTGCACAGGACACCCCGAGAACCACACCCTGTGCCTGAGAGCCTTGTCCGAACGCTTCTTGAACTCTGTCAGGCTGATGCTGTGACCACTTCGCTGGGGAGCCTGTTCTACTGCCCGACCACCCTCTGGGTGGAAAACCTTTTCCTAATATCCAAACTGAGCCTCCGCTGGCACAACTTCAGGCCATTCATTCCTTCTGGTCCCGTCACTGGTCACAGAGAAGAGAGAAGGATGCACAGGGCCTGTGTCAGCCACCTACCAGGTACCCTAGGAAAGGGCTCAGGACACAGGAGCCGGTTGAAAATATCCTCAGCAGGAATTCTTGTTCCCACATTCTTTAGGCCAAACGCTTCTGGCAATGAGCAGAGTTACTAAGGGGTTTCCACATACTTTCAATAAAAATGTAACTGCATAGCTCATTGCCAAAACTTACAGCGGCGGCTGTGAGTCTTGGTCAAATGTCTGAAGTTTTTTGTTTTTAGGAAAAAATAAATAAACCAAACATAAATCCACAAAAATCAACCACCTGGATGCCTAGGTGAACTGGGTGCGGCCATTCTTCATGTTCACATTATCAAGCATTTAAGCAGAGTGTGGAAATTTTGCTGCTGCTCACCTACATGTCCCAGTTTGGGAAGCACCGACCCATGGTAGTGCAGTTCTAAAAGCAAAAGTGTAGCAGAAAAGAGTAGCAGAAAATAACTGCAGGGCTTCAGCACAAGGTGTAAATGTCACTCCTTATATACACTTAAGCTTCTGTCACAGCTGTCAGGATATAGCATTTTGGAAGTCACAGATTTTGCAGTTACTTGGTGAGACTTTGTTCACATCACCAACTGCTAAATTTGTCCTAGATGAGTACAAATCTATATTAGCAAATTGTATCCATTATGGGTAACAGTAGAAGAGGAGATTTCTTGTCATCCTACTTCCTCAGTAATGCCAACATGCGAACCAGTTTTTTAATTGTCCCTAGTCTTCGCTGTTTAGGAATCTTAATTTTCTGAGCAAAAATGTAAATACTTGTGGAGCTGTGAGTCTATTACTGCTAAATTTCCTTGTGAACAATTTCCCCATGCATTGAGGTTTATTTCATCTGGTATGTTTATTATGTTTGGCAGAGGTGGGGGCGGAAAAGCTGTAGTTCTGAGTTAAAATGATCTTGCTGCACACTTTATTGGAAGTGTTTTACTCTGAACATACTGATATTTTGTTTTCCACCACCCCCCAGATTGAAAGTTTGATCTGTCTAGGCACAGTAAATTGCTCTTAAAGACCCCCATAAAACAAAGAGGGTTCTGTTACCCGTTTTTCATGCACTCTGAAATAACTACAAATAGATATGAAGAATAGTCTCTCCTTGTGCTTCTACTTACACGGCAGCACAAATACCCACAGGGGTTCCCTATGCTAATAAATTGTCACAACAGCCATGAGGGTTTTTGGAAGAAGATCTAAAGATAGCTGATAATCTATGCCTATAAAATAAGCCTCCACGCACCAATGGTTTTTCTTCCCACTGAACAAGGAAACTTGAAATACCAGTGTGGGATGTGTAATCCTGTGCTGCAGTAACTTCACATACAAAAATGCAAAGTACCTGCAGTTCTCACGTACTTATTACGTTACCTATTATATTTCCTGGAACTAATTTTGGATTTCCATTTGCTAAGTCCTTTTTGGCAAGCCAATACTGCCTCTTTTATCCTGCTGCCTAATAATAATATTTCTCACTTTTTAAAATTCTGTTATGTAAAATATTCTAAAGATAGAAGTCTCTCAAGCACCTCTCCCATTCTTTCTACAGAGTCTGCTGCTATGAGACCAGAGACAGTGAGTGCTGTCTCTTCCAGGATGAGCATTTGGTCACTAATCGAACACACAGTTTCACAGACACTACAAGATTCTGAATTTTAGTGCCAAGGTGGTTTTTCAGTGTGACAGCTGTACTCTTTCCTAAGCCAGCTGTTTAGCCACAACCTGGTACAAAAAGTGCTCTAATTCATCTCTTATACTGTAGGGGGGGAAGCAGCAGAAGAATGAAAAATGTAATGATCTGGATCTTTCCTTTTAGTGCTCCAGTTTCTGTTCAGAACACTGCAGATCAGGTGCTGGGAAGGAAAAGGAAAAGCTACTACATTCAGAAAATATTTGCCTCTCAAAACAGTACCCCAATGCTACAGGTTCTTGACCCTAGAGGAACTCTTTAATTTTACTCACTTCCTCTTTCTTTTTCTTTTTTTTTTTTTTAACTTTGTATACTATTACCTTATTCTTTTATTTAACCTTTCAGTATTGCCTTCACATTATTACATTAGTTGTCTCCCAGTGCAGATATTCTTCACTAAAGCTTTTCTTAAAACTCACTGAAAGAAATTAATCCTTGACTTCTCTCCCTGGAAATTCCCCTGTCTGTGTTTTAGCTCTTGAGGGCAGAAAATGCAAGTTGCTCTGTGTGTGGGACTACAAATACACAGCTTGGGAACAATGCAAAATGATAAATATAGTTTCAGATCCAGAAAGTTCAAGGGCAATAGTGACTCATTCGCTATTCTGAGAACTTTTGCTGCATAATTCAGGCCATCACTCCTTGCTTCTACTATGACTAAGCCTGAGACGTTTTACCCACTGATTCTCTCCCCTCCTCCCACTGGCACAGGTATACCAGAGAGTCTTAATCTAAAGACAGATTTTAAAATTTTTTTTAATTTAAAATGAGGCATAAGAAGTGTAGTAAAAATAGCATCAGAAACACAACCATTTGCTTGGGAAAAGTGTTACACATTGAACCTGTTAAACTGACACTGATTTTTGTATTGATACAGATGTTAGACTGGGCTTTCCCATACCCCAGTGAAACCTCCTTTAGACTTCTCCTTTGAACAGAGTGATATAACTTGTCTCTTTGGAAAGAGAAGACATGCCATCTGCTCTGCCATTCTGTGTTTCACACAGTATCCCAAGAGAAACAGAAAATTACAAAATGGTTTCCACACAGTGCAAAGAAATTTGAAATTAAAATTCCCCATAGCTTTTATTTTGAGTTGGTTACAAAATCAGCAGTAACCATAAGCCAATTATTCTCTTTTTAGTTTCCACAACTATACATGTTCTTTTGTAAGACAAAAATTATTTGAATTTAAGACAACAAGGTTCCTCAGGAAATAAAAGAAAAGAGGATCTTTTAAATAGGCATTATTTTTAAAGTATTTCCCTTAAGCTGTATTGTAGCAAAATATTCCTAGTATGGCTCTCTAAAAATAATCCGTATTTCAGAGGTTTTCCTTTCTAAAAGGGGCATAGCAGCATTAATCTCCTAGGAGAAAGGGCTCTGAAAAGCAGGTGGAAAGAGGTCTTCCCAGTTCAAGCACATACACTGATAACAGCTTTCAGGAAGGTTAAATCCTCCCATCAGATCAGCAGGGCAGATCTCAGATAAGCAGCAGAAATTAAGGATTATCTTGACTACGACATGAACTGTTTACTTTGCTATTTTAAATGGTTATGTTGGCTCCATTTCATTTGTTGCTGGGTAATGCTTTCCGAAGGAGAACTAAGGACCAGAGACAACTATTATCTATTCAAGTATTTCTACCAGTTCTAGCAGCAGTTCCTAAGAATGCTTTTTTCTCTTGTGAGGCTAACTTGCTGCACCTTTGGGTAACATTTTTATATTGACTCAAGTGAAAGGTGCTCAGTCACAAGAAACATTCCCCGTTGGATTGTACAGAGGATACCGAACAGCTTCCTCTGAGCATAGAAGCCTAAGCAGTAAAGAGTTACTATTTAATCTAAGAAAATGAATGTTCAAATGTTTGGGCATAATAGCTCAGAAATCCAACAAGGAGGAAAACATTCAGAGGATTTATTTAACTGGAAAGTAATGGTTGAGGGAGTGACCTCAAGTGACAAGCAATAAAAATAAAATCAAAAATGCCCTCCCTGCATAGTGCATCGATGAGTCAATAGCTCAGCTCATATCACTCACATTCCAGGCAAACAGAGGCAGTGGGGAATTAATTCAAAGGGAAGAATATTTGGAGGATTTGCCGAGACTGACATGAAAAGAGACTACAAGGGCCTGGGACATTCCTAGCGTGGTTAACAGACAACATATGATGTGTTCTAGTATCTATAACAAGAGCAAGCAAATCACAGAAGTAGGGTTATTGAGGATGACCTGCGAAGGCTGGCACAATTTTTTCCTATTACTCTATTTGTTAACCTGCTTCCTTTCATCTTGGTGAGACAGCACCATCGTTCCTCATGCTCATTATCAGTCATAGCGTTTCTCAGATGTAAAATTCTTCACACGTCAGAACATTCACCTTCAGAAGCCAACAGCTTACCTACCAGAGAGCTGCATCCAGCACGCTGCATGTTATTTGCACTACAATGTGTCTAAATCATACTGTTACATACCCCATGCATTCTACCCACAATCACATTAATGCCTAATTCTAATGACATCTCTTAAACTGCATTCCAGGTCTTGATATTACAGGAGGCCAGGGAGCAGGAGCAAATTTGGATCTTCTGTTTGTATTCCCAGTCCTCAAATATTAGCCTTGGTAACCTTGTGCAAGCAAATAGAAACAAGTGACAACACCATCCAACTGCTGCATCAGATGCCTGAGATGAGCATGCATGAGGGAGTTCAGGGGAGCCCACGGGCTCATGTCTCGCTGCTCTTGAGAACAGACATGGGAAATTGGTGCTGGCATTTAGCAGAGGTCGGAGCACTTGGGCTGACCACAAGCTGACTCGTCACGTACAAAGATCCACAGCACTGGGCAGTCACTGGCTGACCACTAACACCTTAGATATTAGGCCCCTAAGGAAAGATGGGGAGGGACTTTTGACAAGGGCATGCAGTGTCAGGACAAGGGGGAATGGCTTCAAACTGACAGAGGGCAGGTATAGATTAGATATTAGGAAGAAATTCTTCATTTGTGAGGCTGATGAGGCCCTGGCACAGGTTGCTCAGATAAGCTGTGGCTGCCCCATTCCTGGAAGTGTTCAAGGCCAAGTTGGATGGTGCTTGGAGCAACCTGGTCTAGTGAAAGGTGTCCCTCTCCGTGGAAGGGGTTTGGAATGAGATGATCTTTAAGGTCCCTTCCAACCCAAACCCATTCCATTATCTGCATGTGCCACCTCAGCCCTGAAGTGATGGAGAAGCCAGTGTGTGCTGCATCCTCCCTTGCCCTAAGCTGGTTGCTTTTAGCTCTGAATTTCAGCATGTTAAAAACACCCTTGGAGAGGTGCAGGCTTTCAGGCCAAAGCATAAAAGTGCATCCCATTTAATTGTCCCATGTTGGAAAAACCCTGGTTTTACCCTTTCACAAATTCACAAATACCTGTGGCCACGTAGAAGCTTAAGCTTAACAGAACACCCAGTCTTAAGAGGAGGGCTTCCAATCCTGCAGAAAAACAAAACAAAACAAGGTAAAATGAAGCAAGCAAAACAAGCAGTCAGGCTGTAATGGAAACTGTCTCATCATAAGTGGTAATCCAAATAGTTTAAAAGTCTTCAACCTCCAGAAGGCTCCTCTGGAGTACATAGAAACCACTCTGATTGGGTACAGGGTATAATGCCAGCACCAACAAAATCCCACTACCTCTGAAATGGCAAACTAATCAGCAAACCATGTTTCTTTCTGCCCTGATATTTTTGGCACCCTCTCATTTCTGTTGCTGCACTGAGGGAAGAGGAATGTGCACTTCAGGTGACTCAGTCCTCAGCCTTCCTTTGCAACTGCTGTGAGTTGCCAGTCTCCTTCCAAGCTGCAGGAGTGTTTAAGTCTCCTGTTGACTTAAAAACAAAAGGTCCCATAAAGACTAATGAAAAAACAGACAATTTTTTTTGTTCTTCAAGGATGTAACCTTGAAAGATTTCCCTCCTTCCCCCACATCTAATTCTCTCTTTATAAACATGTAACTTTCTTAGGGAGGTGAAAGGGAGAAAGACCAGCAGCACCTCCAGTAGCACACAGTGTACCATCACACTTCAAGGATATTTAATGTTTATCCAAGGACTTTTGAACAGTTCCGCAACAGCAGGCCAGGGGACTGAAGATCTGCAAAACCGAATTCCAAGATTTAAAAAGTAAAGCAATCAAGGTTGTAAAATAGCCTGGATTAAGCACATGTTTTTGCTAATAATTAGTCTACTGCTTAAACATGTGTATGTTCATCCAAAATTCCAAGAAGAAAAACATTTAAAATTTGTGAAAGCCAAAGATTTGTGCTTCCTTAACATTAACTGCTGTCACAGAACTTCTTCAAATCATCCTTAACTGCTCCATCTTTTCAGACAGGGGTAGAAACAACTCTCACTGAAGTCAGGAGCTGATGGGAAAATGTACAAGACAAGAAACTCTACCTTTTAAATAGTATTTTTAGTCCTCAGCATACTTTTCATAGCAGTATTAGACCCAATTATTTGGGCTTTTACCTCAACTGACTGGGTTGTGATGTGGAAATTGGTAGTGTTTCTACCATTACATGATCTCTGGTGGCAGCATCACTCATTCCCACGCACGTGCCATGGCTTGTCACTCCCTCACAGTTGTCCTGGGACAGCTATTGAATTGGGTCACGCTGTAAAACAGAAGTGAAACAAGCTGGGTTACAAATTGACAGGTCATCATTCTCTTCTTTGAGAAAGAGTTTCACATAGTAAGTCTGTGAAACATGCCTTGAGGTGCTTTGAATTAACATGCTGTAGGAGGGCTCAGAGGAAGAGCACTAGCCAAGAAATGCTGATAATTTTGTTTCTCTCTGTACACTTGGCCTTGTACCACAGGAAAGGGATGTTGTCAGACAACGGACTTCACAGCCTTCCTGTCCCAGGCAGTTTTTAAATGATGACCACGTGCTTGGATATTTGGAATATTTAGATAAAGTTTCATCTGGTTCCTTGATCAACAAACGGAGCTTTGGGCAACCAGATACCCCTATAATAAAGCATAAAGCCAAACCAGTTCTCTATCTGAATAATAAAATTATATTGATTTTAGGAGATGTAAGTTCTGGAATTACTAGAACATCCCTTATTCTGCCATATACTTGCACAGAAAGTAACCTTGTAATACCCTACACTAATCACCCAAGACATCATGGGCCTAATTTGAGAAGAAATCTAATAGGCCCTACTGTTGTCCATTCAATAGGAATTTTTGTTTTGTCCTCAGGCTCTTTGCTATACGTGCTGTGTTTGACTAAAGTCTCATTGGACACTTGAGGATCGGCTCTGCTAAAACAGTCAGAGAACAGTGGCATAGTTGAGCAACCCACCTGTGGTAGGGAGGATAATTTCAGCTAAAAATACTTTAAGACAACAAATAAAAAGTGAACTATATTGAGTATTTTGGGCCAGAAGGCGTGCACAACAGACACATGTAATTATTCACGTATTTATGGCTAGGAAAACATCATCCAGACACCCTTCTGTTTCCTCTCCAGCTTTGACTTACTGTATCATGACTGCAGCAGAGTTGCAAACTCTCAAGATAGGAAGACACATGTTTAATCAAGAAGTTACATTTGTTTCGTTTCTTGGACTTTCATTATGTGTATTTTCATGCAATTCTTCTATCTAGTTTATCTCACCTTGCCCATTTCTGCAAGTTTTTCTTCTGGTTATCTACCTTTTAAGCTGTATTTCTGTCTTTTGATTGATATATTCTATGAGGGAAAGCATAATCTAAAAGAAAACAAATAGCCTAAATATTGACTCATTTTGTTCTGCTTTGCCTGTTAGTTATATTGTTTGATATGTCAACATGTTTTCTTAACAGTAAAGGTGAAATTCAGAGTTGAAAAAGCCCAAGCAGCAGAATGTATTGCCTTTTTACAGAGAAGCATGATTGAAGAGAAAGGTAACTGCTCAGCAGAGCTTGCTTAACCTGCCTTGGTGTAAAGCCAAATAAATTCCACCCTTTGAAATAAGAAGTAATTCTTAAACACCAGTAGTTGTTAATGATTTCTAGAACTGGAACTAATCAATCAAAACCACATGCTAGTGAGTAATAATCTTCTAGAAACATCCTGAATATAGATATTATACCCTTTATTTAACAGATAAGAGGGAAAAGGTTAATTTACGTCTCAGTACTAATTTGAGTAACAAGAACCATTAACTTATGAAGCTAATGAGCTGAAACATCCACCAGCTCAGTCCAATGACCCTGTACTTCAGGACAAGCAGAAGGATCTGTATGGTGGAATGCTGCTGATCATTTCCTGAGGACTGGCCAGGCTCTGCATGCCTGGCACATCCCACCTCAGTGGCATTCAGTCTGGCTCAGGATAAGTGCTTGTATGGAAAAAGAAAACCGTGAGGAACAGTGCTCTTCTCACACAGTAGTTCTGAAAAATGTTGGTAGCCTCTTTTTGCGTCCCCAAATAGATGGCACAGAATTGGCTCCAAAGCTGCCAAATAAACATTACAGGGAGGAGAAAAAGAATGAGCACCTTTAATAGCCTTACAACTGTGCTTTTCTGCCTGCTTATTTCGTCTCTTGCATACTTCTGATGTCTAGGCCACTTTTATTGGCACATTGAGACCTTCATCTTAAAAACTGGAAGAATATTGTATGCATGAGATGAAGGTGGAAGCAGTATAGTCACCAGGTGGCTGTCACCCAGACAGTCACAGGCCAATTCTGAAGCTGAGTACTACTGAAACTTCATATTGGGAATGCTGTGCTCCAAAGAGAGCAGCAGCAGAGCAGACTGGCTTCAGCCTGCCCGTAGCAGGACAGAGCTGGTTTGTCCCTACCTCTGTTACCTCCTGGTCTTCTCAGTTCAAGGGCATGAGTAAGAGGCAGCTGTGGCACGAAGTTACAGGTGTAACCTTTGAGTGCCTATTTCAGAGTTCACGTAGAAAGTCAGCTGTATCTTCCAGCCAGAACTTCAACTGCTTAACCTTCAGCTCTCAGAGGCTTTCAGATCAGAGCTGCAAAGGGATGGAGAAGATTATTCCCAAAAGCTCTAGCAGTCTGTTACACATTACCTCGAAGCAGAGTGGGCAGAAGGATGTCAGGACACTCTCTCTGGAGCAGAAAGGGATCTCTTGGGAACAGTCAGTCCACTGGGTCACGCCTGCCTGTGTGCAAAGGCCATGCCATGGCCCAAGAGAGAGGTCATTTATATAAATCCCTTCCTCACAGGTGTCACAAAGCTGTCACTGAAGACACTAAGAGCTCAGTGCTTGAAATGCTTTAGAATTGGGCTGCATGAGAATAAAATTATTCTTAACTGCTTCACTCTTCCTTCCTAAAGAATTACATAGTTTTTTAACCGTATAATAATAAAATAACAAGAAGAGAAAAGTGATGAGGAATGATGCTACGAGTAATCATGAGGTAAGCATTCTTATCAAAGCTAATTAGTTTTGGGCATATGAAAAGAAAAAAAGAATTTAAAAAATTGTGTAAGTTCCATAAGTGATCCCATAGAGATGAACTATGCCACATTCTACTAAAAATTTCAGAACTCTGAGTGCAAGCTTTAAAAGCAGCCATTTAAAGAGGTATATTTTACTAAGAAAATAATTTGTTTATTCTCATTGTTGTGAGCCTTTTTGGTTTTTTAACTTAGTGCAGCAGATTGAACATACTTTTGCATGGGAAAGGTTTCTCTCCACAGCATTTTATGAATCCTCAGTAGAATTGGCTATAGCACAGTATGCTGAAGTGGCACTGCCAATCTGTCTAGCATTTGTGTGACACGAGGCAGCACACGGGAGCAGGGCTCCAGGCACAGCCACTGGTGCTCTGCCTGCTGCCCTGAACAGTGGGAAGAGGGGTGTTTGGAGCTCCCTGAACAGTGGGAAGAGGGGTGTTTGGAGCTGGTGTCATGAGCAAGTTGGAGCAGAAACCATTTAGCAAAAAGCCAAACGCAGAGGCAAGGCAAGCTTATCATTTTTGTAATTGTCTTTTAGAGATAAACCTCATTTGAAGTCACTGCTCTGAGAACAAAACCAGAAAAAAAAAAAAAAAGAAAAAAAAAGAAAAGAAAAAGACAAAACAACTTCTAAAAGTCAGTTCTGCCATAAGGAAGTTCATCTTTGATGAAACCTGGAGGAACAGATGTTACTGCATTCCCAGGCAAGTAAAATCTGGAAGGAAATGAACACTATTATCCAGGAAATGGAAGTGATGGGAAGCAGCTGTGACCTGGAGCCTGCTGGCTCTCCCTGGCAAGTTCTGTGACTGTTGTTCATCCCTGCAAAGAGGAGCTTCGGTGTCCCTTTAATTCCCTTCCACTGTCAGGGACATCCCCGTGGAGGCTGGCTGTCCCAGCCCCACCAGCATACTTGAAGATTAGTTTAGGAAAAGTGTGGATGTTGCCCTAATCCTGTGTTGAAGCCATGATGGATTGCAAGTCCTGTGTTACACAACAGGATCCCTTCTCTGACTCAGTGTAAAGGATTTCCTGGATGCCCAGGGCAGCGTGGATCAGACACAGGGAGGATATGCAAGGCAGCGGGCGTGCTGCTCAGTCAGTCAGTCACAGCACAGACATGACCTATCCGAGCATTTGAAATAAGAGTTGCTGGCACATTTCCACACTTCTGGGCAGCACTCCCGTGTGCAGGACCGACACACTCACTGTGAACCCACGCAGATATTCAGATATTCGTCTCTAGACCCTAGAGACTAAAGCAGACACATCCAAGGCTTCCCCTTCAAATTCTCAGGTGCACAACCAAGGCCTGTGTACCTGTGCTTCGTGCCCAGCTCACAAAAACATCCTCCCCAGCTGCTGCTGGGAAGGACTGCCATGATCATTCTCGCCTCGCAGCCTGGCTGGTGGCCATCAGCACTTCCAAGGAGTTGAAGATAAATGATGCAAGGGCTTTCAGCAGCCTCATAGTGCCACAACTGCACAAAGCAAGCTTTTCCTGCCCTGACAAAGGTGTGGGATAAAAGAGGCCATAATACTATAGCCACAGTATTATATAAATACTTACACAAATGTAGTGTCTTCTGTCTGGAAAGCACTTGCAGTAATATGGGTAATGTGTTTAACCACTTGCATTTTTTGATATACTAAATCATCCCTAGAGCTCTGACACAGGGCAAGTGGCAGAGATCCTTTTCGTTCATCTGAAGGTGAATCCCACCCCTACCCCTCCACATTTATTTCAATACTCAAGCTCTGCTAGAGGACTGAGAGGACTACCAGCAGTCAAGTGCTTCATCAGCTGATTTGGGACATGCAGCAGCCATGGCACTAAAGAGACTGCATGACAGTAACGAAGAAAGCATGAGTTATCTTGAGAAAGCTGGCCAGTGCTCTCCAGCTGGCTCCAGGCCCCAGCTCAGAAGGTCACACAGCTGACATATCATCCTGTGAGTCACCCCCTGATACTGCCTGAGTCCAGCATAACTCATGTGGTTTGGCAGCACTGAGGGAAGTTCCTCCTCCTTGCTTGCTACCCAGAGTCAATGTTGCCCTACAGAACACACGACACAGTAAAGCCACCAAGAGACAGATGGCAACTTGACCATCTTGTTAGTCATCATCACCTCCTTGAGTGGCAGCACCAGACAAGATTCATACCACAAACACCACTTACAAGCTGTCTAGAGGAGGTATCAGCACAGCCAAAATACACCTACCTACATCAAAAATAAAGGTTTGCAGCCCAGGTTGACTAATTGACCTGCACTCTTTGAAGTCTCTCCTTAAATAACAGAATGTGTTCAGATCTAGAGCCAGGCTGAAACAACAGACAGCTTCACAAAACACCGAGATAGATACCTGGTCTCCACATCTCTGTGGAGTAAGGCCCATCAGGTAATACAGGTTTCATTGAGGGTCTGCACTGCTACACCCTCTGAGTTTACTCCCTAACCAGAGACTTGACTGGCACCCTGACAGCACTAGGATGTGGCAGAGTGTCACCCCATCAAACAGGTGCTCAGTCAAAGACACCCTGTCAAACCACACCCCTGTCAAGTAAATGTGAAAATTACAGTCCCCAGACTACAGTCAGGCCTGAGTTCCCTGAATTTTGGCTAAACTTAAAAATGAAAAAAACCACATACACCAGAGGGAAGACATGGTGTTTCAGGAAAAGGGCATGGAACCTATAAATGAAAGCACAGAAGTGTGGTGAGACAGGACACCCCTGGCTTGCCATGTGTGATTCCATCCCTTCCAGGCAAGCACTGCCACTCATCCTGGAGGAGAAAATGCCATGTCTGGAAGGAATCTGCTTTGCTGGAGTGTGCAACAGCACCCAGCATGTAATTTGTCAATGTAATGACAATGAAAGGATTATGTTAATAGGCAGCTAGCTGTAATGAGAAAACAATGACACAGACCGTGCACCATACATCTTTCCAGATACAAGAAGGGATGGCCATGGTGGTTGAGCTGTGTATTGACTGCACAGACAAGTGTTAAAGATGGGTGCTCAAACACACTGTCTTTCACAAAGAGCAGAGCAATAGCCTTATGGTTTTTTTCTGTCAAGATGAGGTGTTTTTTCCACAGCATTAGGTTCTGGTGACCACCACCTTGAGAGAAGCTGGGATTTTCCTTCAAGAGTGAAAGAAAATATATCATACAAGTCAACATTTAGCTGTCCTCCTGTAGTGCTGGCCAAAGTCCTGCAAACTGCCAAGGCTGCTCCAGACCCACCAACAGCAGAACCTCAGATGAACCTATGAGTCAAATACAAGTCATACTGTACACCTGAAGCAACACATCAATGTGACTGTCCACTTCAAAAAGCTACATTGTGCATTTAGGGATAGACACCAGGTAGGGAAAAGTGGTTAGGGAAAGCACAGATCGGACAACAGATACTCAAGAATACTTCTCTAGATGCTGCAGTACTTTCAAAGGCAAAGATGAGAGTTTTAACCAAGAAGGGTTTTAAACAGAAGAGCTTATATCTGTTTCCTGAACTGCATGCTAAAGTTACTCATTAGCAGTTCGAATTCAGGCACAGGAATGTTTGTTTGGGGCAGGAATGTATGTTTGTTTTTAATTTCCTCAGAAGCAGGTAGCTTACATCTGAGGGATATCAATTATTAACTCCAGCCTGAGATGAAAGTGTACAGGTTTAACTTCCCTGAGAGACAGGTAGCTCCCTGTGTTTCTAGATCTGACAGGTTCTGGTGTGACTTGCTCCCATACAGGAGGTAAAATACCAACTTACAGTGAAATGATCCCTCTGAGAGAAAGAACCCTGCACTAAGTGCTGATGGGGATATGGGAGGGATTGATCTAATTTAAATTCAAATTTTTACAGTGCTAATAGAGAAAACGTTGTGAAAAAAATATTTATTGTTCCTAATTATCCCTAGGCCTTAGGATAAAACTCTGTCAAGAGTTTTTGACAAGGTGCAATGTTCCTGCACCTGTGCTCAGTAGATAATGTTTCAGACCTCTACAGAGCCACTTACGTGTGTATGTAATGAATGTGGGGAAACAACCTTGCACTTCTGAAGGCTGCTCTTGAAGTGTGACTTCAGACTCCTTCATCAGACCTAATTGAGCTCTTGGGGATCAGATGTTTCTGCACAGACATTTTTTCCATGCACAGCAGTATAAATATATAAATATATATTTTCCCAGTTTTTGCTGTTGATCCTTTAGTGAGGGGACCTGAAGCTTTCTTTCATTAACACCAGCTTATCATCATTTACACCTAAAAATCACCCCAGCTTTACAGCTATGTGACAGTAACATCACCCATATCTAGTAACAGCAGCAGATGGTACAGGAGTGCTCTCACAAGCAGGTTTCGTGTGTTACATGAACACTTGCCGTCAAGGTGTATTCTGGACTTGAACCTGCTCCCACAGAAGTCATAGCCAGATTCACAGCATCCCTGACAGTCAGCACTAAACAGCTTCCTCAGAAGTATTCCTCTCCTTCAGGGAGGATCCATGCACCTCCAAAGCAGAGGGCTGACCAAACTGAATCCCCAAAGCGTTGGAGGTCGCTGCCCTGTGCTGGGGTCTTCAAAGCTGGGCTCAACACCAAGTGGGACCAGGTGAAGCTCTCCTGCTGCATGACAGTCCGTGCACATGCGTGGCAAGCCGGTGGGGATTTCCCAGTTTTGGCCCTTGTTTTCTAAAACGAGGAAGGGAAGTTCCCCACATCTGCTCGCTTGCAAATCCCATTTCTGTCTGACAGTACACTTTACAGCCTGCGATGGCTGCACCAGAGGCAGCACAAGCAGAGCCGGGGGCTGGAGCATTGCCACGGTGCTCTGCTTTGGGAGGCTGCCTCCCGTACAAAGAAGACCTTGTACTCTCCCACCAGGGCTGTGCTTCATCCCGCCCCGTTCCAGCAGGCCCTCTGCGAGCGCTGTCTCGCAGCCGAGATGCCAAAACCCAGGGGAGTCACATGGCTGCGTGGCAGACATGAGCAGATCTATTTAAATTGATTATGCTTCAAACAAAACTGGTGCCGTCAATGTCTACTCACATTCCGGTTGCAGGAACATTTCATAACCACTAAGCCTTTTAATTAAAAAATGTATGACCATCGTTGCTGAGCCAGCAGTCTTTGCAAAGCATCTTTTCTGTTTCCTAACAGCACACGAGCTCAGGAAGGGACCTGAGGCACGAGAAGAGAACCTATTGGCCCAATTCCCTCTCTCAGAACTCCTGAGCTGCCTGAGCACATCTGCAGATAGGTGAGGCTCTTACTGACCACAGAATTATCTGTCCCAGCAGTCAGAGAGGACAGCTCAGACTGGTGCCGGGGGTGACAACCGGGAGCATTTCCTAAACCAGGGGAAAGAGCTCTCTCCATCCAGCTGAAAGCGCCTGGTAGTCAGAAAGTGTTTATAGCTTCCAGCTGAGAAATCAGCTAAAGTACCAGCCTGCAACAGAGACTGCACAGGCTCTTACAAAGGACGCTCCTGTTCAGGCAAACTTGTTGCTGTTTCTTTGGTGTGACTGCACACACTGCTCCTCAGAAGGAAGCTGGTGGCCTCCTTCATGCTGAAGTTTGCAGTTATTTTAAGGAGTGTTGTTTTTCTGGCCATCCCTGCAAGCTCCGGTCTGACACATCACCGCCGCGTTGCTTTCTGGATTTCTCTCCCGAGGAGAGGCTTGCCGGAGATCTGCGCTTTCGGGCAGTTCCCTTATAAGGCAAAGCTTTGGGCTCGGCTGGGCTTAGCTATTCCCTTAGTCTTTAGTCTTCAGTGCAAAAAAATACTCCTGCATTCTGATAAGCCATTGTGTGGCCAGTGTCAAGCCAGAAAGAAGAAAACAGAATTGCTCTTTTTGCCTTTGCTAAATGCCAGCTGACTTCGCCATTTGAAAAAACCACCCCAGCCCCCCAAAAACAATCAGCTCAGAGAATGTGTAATGTTTGTACCATGAGCTTTGCCCACCAACAATAGCCTGCAAACTCTTCAGCACTTGTCTCTTCATCACATGTTCATACAGTGCTTAACTCGGCAGAGCTCTCCCACTCATCTCTGATCCCTGGGAAGCACAGTCCTGTAAGCACTACAGAAAACAGGGAAAACCCAATCAAACAATGACTTGAGTTACAAGGAGTCTGCGCTGGGCCCTGACTCATCCCTCCCAAGAGCCCTCTCGCAAAGGGCACCAGAGAATCAGTAATAACTAACATGCCAGCGGGCTAACTCCCGCTCTTAGCCAGTAAAAAACCACTATTGTCTCAAATCCAGGGAGTGTAAAGCAATTTGGAGATGACAAGCAGTTCAGTTACTGCAGTAGCAATCCTGAGAAGCAAAAGGAAGAGACAAAAAAAATTCAGAGTGTGGTGTATATATTTATACTACACTCAAGTTGGAAGCCAGGTTTAAGCCTGACCACGTTTGTGGTTCTAACTGAACTCAGATCAGATCTCGAGTCCTAAATTTTCAAAGGAGCTGCAGAGATGCAAGTTTGAACTTAGTTCTGCACAACTGTGGTGCCCTGAATAAAGTTATTCTGTGTCAACCATCCTAGCACATAAAATCTTAGCAATTAACACCTCACTGCTGTGTAAAGTGGATTACAGATTTGCCTTAAATTGTGCTTTTCATAAAGAAAACCTTTTGCTCAGATCCAGATTCAGGCAGAGATTCAATGAACTATTGAAACAAGGTGACAGGCAAGATGCTATCCTTGGCTGCCCTGTCTGCTGCAGATTATCAAACCAGTGGCCAAGAGTATCTTCAGCTGTCGGCCTCCTCTTCCCAAGCAACAGCAATTACTTTGGTATCAGAATTTATTGTTTCTTTATAAAGGATTAGCAGTGTTCCCATTGATTTTCCTATATGCCTGCCATTGCCCTACTTGTAGGTTGATAACTGGATCTATAAATGCAAAAAGCCATTGAAAGGCATTATTGTGTTCTCCTCAGCTTGGAGATGACTCACTTTCAAAACTGAAATGTCAGTAGTTATGTGGTGGTTTCTCAAACCCCAAGAGCATTCTGTTGGAATAGTGTCACTGGAAAAAGTCACGTCAGCTGAAGGGAGAAGCTGAAATTTGTCACCTTGCAGCTGCTGCCCAGTTTATTTGTTACCTGCCTGGTGGAACATCGCCTTACCAACTTGTTTCCTTTTTGAAGAGTGAGCACTTTGCAAAAACAGCACGTAACAGACTCTCCCTCCGGGACCCCATGATCCTTTCTCCTCTCCCAGCGGGGAGAGAGGGGCTGCCTCCCTGCACTCCAGCAGCAGCACGTGAGCCCTGCTGAATGGGTGCTGAGGCATGTGCAGAGTCAATAGGGATTTACTGCTCCACCCAAAATTAATCTCATCATAATCCAAGGTATTTGTACACCAATGTGTGGCTCGCTGTAGATAACCAGGGCTACTGTGTCACAGGAGGCTTGTCTGTCAGGCAGGGCACGTAGTGTCTACCACTGCTTTCATGGCTTATCTTACAAATCTATTGCAGCAATCAGAACGAAGGCGGGGAGATCATAAAAGGTACCAGAGAACAACAAAAATGTTTTAGACCGGTAGGTTTGCAGTGCAAGAGGAAGAGTTGTGGTGCACTTTGTTTTGTTTACTTCCTTGAGTAGTACCACCATGCATACCACAGTGATGGCTTAATCCAAAATAACATCTTTTTTTATGTGTGAGAGGAGGAGGAGAGCTGAGAAAGGAACATGCTGTAAAAACAATGCAAACTGGATACGCAGAAACAAGGGATATTTTTGTTTCTTCTACAAAGTCATTAAGCAAAACAAAATGAAACCTGTTGTAACTAAATTCAACTTGTTCTGAGCCAAGTTGCCTGTTTCCTCCTGCGCCTACCATATCCAAGCTACTTCTCCATTTAGCAGCACAAGGCACAGCCCTTTCATGTAACAGCAAAATCGGCCCAGGCTTTTCACTGCATTTCACAAAGTTTGAGGAGTGGCACGTTATCAGGCGTGGTCACCAACAGAGGTATTTCACACGAATAGCAAAGAATTCAATGGAAAAACCCCCTCAACCATAGAAAACACACCAGCCCCAGCATTCTCTTCATACCACTGACATTAATTAATCACATAATGACATCGCTGCTTCAATATCCCAACCAGACAAGGCCCTTCCTCATTGCCCTTCCCCGAACTACTTTTGCTCCAAGAGCTCTGCAGGGCAAAGATCTGTCTCCCAAGGCTTTGAAGTGCTTAGTGCACTGCTGGCATCACGTGAAAGCATCGTAAAATATACACAAGCAAGTATCTGCGTAGATTATTATTACTAAGGCTGTTGCTGTATTTGTTGGTTATTTTACCATGCAGCAGCTATCTCGCTCTGATTTATTATAAGCTCATGATAGGTTTATACAGATGCAAAGGTAATCTAGCAAATGCGAGTGATTAATAATTTCCCCAACTAATATAATCCACGGGCAGTAAGATAGAAAGTGCGTCATTTTCCGGGTCGGGTCTCGGAGAGCAATTGGAGCTGACGGGAAAAGCTATCCAGAGGCACAACCTACAGGTACAAGCTGATACTGCACCTCGGCCTGAGGGCACCAACGTGGCTCACGCCTATGGAAACGCAGTTTGTCCAGCAGGGCAAAGTCCTCCTGACAGGATAAAATCGGTTATGGATGTGAAAGGGATACAAGCCCCACAGTTCCCCACGCACAGCATCCAAGCGTTCCCTTTCCAGATCAAGGGCTTACCCCTTCTGGGCAAGGGGCTGGAAGAGGATTTCCAAACCTGACAGTGTGAAAAACAGGAACACAAGCACTGGGTACCGAGTAACACGGTTTTTTTTTTTTTTACCTCGAAGTTCTTCTGTCCTTGGAGCGAATTAGTCACTGTAGTTTGTAATATCACCTCCTACAACAAGTCAGGAAGACTTGGAGTCCATGAAAGCATTATTTATACCAGATACAGAAAGGAGAAATGGCAAAAGGAAAGGTGGTTTGCCTCCAGGGAAGGCTCCTTCTTTTCAAGGAGCTTCCTGAGTAGCTGTGAATGCAGCCTGCTCACCCTGCTGGCTACCTCTTCTGCCTCCATCCCCTTTCCTGCAGCGATTTCATGGGGAAATAGTCCAAACTCCATATTTCTGCATCTCCAGGACATTACTTTTATCACCAGGCAATGTTTTTTTCCAGTCTCACCAACACACCCAGGGTCTGGAGCTCAGACAGAATCCCAGCAGGCTGCTTACAGCCAGGGAACGGGATCTGGAGGGCACTCATCACAGGCAGGGCTGTGCTGGTACCAGCTTGTCAGGGTTACCCAAATCATGGATGGGGGAAGAAGAGGAGAGCCCTGGTGCTAACGCTCAGTCAGCTGTGCCCCTTTGGGGGTCATACACCAGAAGGGAGGGTTCTTGTCATTCCCTCCTCCCCAGACAGCTCTGTCTCCATCAGGCTTGTGATTCCCAAATATATGAACAGTGTAATTTGTGTCTTGAAAAATGCAGGTGTTCAGCCACTCCAGAACTAATGAACAAGGTTTGTCTCAGGGCTGACACCTCTAAAAAAGCCTGGCTTTCAGCTGCACAGCAATTTTTCTAAATTGGCTCCACTTGAGAGGATTCAAATGGAGTGGCCAACCATCACCTACAACTCTTCAAAATATCAGTCTTCACACATGCCCTGTGAAGGCCAGATAAAATTTGAAGACCTTTCCTGCTCCAAGGTAAGTCAGTCACGCTGTTAACTGCAGCAGGTCTGCATGGGGAAATCAGCTGGAATAACTATTTCCGAATCACTGCAGACATTTTGTTCAGGGATAAAGAGAGCATTATTTCTTTGGTGTTTTTTCTTCTTTTTTCTTCTTTTTTTTTTTTTTTGGGTGGAAAGTCATATGGAGGCAATCATCACATGGGCATCTGGGAGAGATTCCAGAGCAGAATCAAAGAACAGGTTTTTTTTCCTCTGTGTTGCTATTCTGGTAATTTTCTTCATGTGGAAAAATCCCAGCAATGGTCAAGCTCACAGTGTTGTTTGCCTCTCTTAGGGCATGGAGAGGTGTTTTATACAACCTACTGTAGGTGTTAGCTGTTTCAGCTACATGATGAAGTCATTTTGGTAGGCACACAGATCTGGTAGAGGTTTCCAAAAGCACTGGAATCTGCTGCAGAAGCACTCCTGGCGAGGCAACCTCCCTGACTTCTGCAGGGCCCTCTTTATCAGCTCACGCATCACTGCTCATGTTTTCAAAAGTGAAAACCAAGAGAGAAAACCGGGGAAAAAAAAGTTAATTTAGGTTATAAAAAGACAGGAATGCTGTCTCTTTATAAAATGTGTAGCCATGTATTTCCTTTGCACTCTCCCTGCAAGCCAGCAGGGTGTGCCTGTGGACCAGCTTTCCTACACACAATTCATTTTTTGCCTTAAATGATGCAAACTCTCCTCTTTGTGCATCATAGCTTTCTTTAAAAAAAAAAAAAAAAAAAAAGAGGCCATGGCCCAATTAAACTAACAAGAACAGATCATCCTTGCTGATGCTACACCACCTTTCTGTAGTTTCTCACTAAAATACAACAAAGCTTCAGCAATACATAAAACGAGCAGTAGGCTGAGAATCAGAGTCACCTCCGGTTTTCTAATAAACATAAAACACTCTTGAGCTCCTCTTCACGCTGCCTGCTCTTAGGCAGATCAGCTTGGCAGCCTTCCCACCAGCACCTCTGAAACCAGGTTTCCTGGGAAGGCACACAATGGCACGGCAGCTCCTTCTTCCCTCCAGCCCCATGGAATGCAGCGAGTTCTCCAGCTCACAGGGCTGGGAAGGGACCGTGTCCCTGGGAAGTGCCCCACCAGCAGCACAGCCAAAGCTGCCTCCAAGAGCTGGATGCAAACCCTGAGTTGCACCACACTGAAAGCTACAGCTACACAGAATAATACTGTTATAGCACTGGGCAGTTCAGTACACTGCTGAGTGAGATGCACTAGGAACTGAGCTGTGCAAAAACACTTGAGAAACAGCAGTGTAAGACATTTAAAAGCCTTTAGGAATGCCTGATTTTTCCCTGCTGCTGCTGCTACACGTTGCAATATTGTGCACATCGCTCTGTGAATTCACCTCCACTGACCCAAAAGAGCTACAGCTGGCACTTGATCTATTTTTGACACTAATGCAAAAAAGCTGTCCTGGATCACTAGCGAGTACCATCTGCTCTTTGCAACTGAAATGCCATCAATTCACACACCAGGGCCAGGAGCTTCTAAAATAGCTAGTCTGAAGTGAGCTGCCTTGATCTCTGTTTAGGCACCTGACTGACTTTCAGGGAGAGCTGGGCCTGCTGCAGCTCCCATCAACGTGAATTTGGGAACCCCTTGCCATTTCAGCCTCAGCAGTGTCCTCTGGGTTTCTCCAGCCTGAGACAAGCAAAAAAGGACTGGTTTGTACTAAATGCTGATTTAGCAGTCTCTCAGATGAGTGAAATTCTCCAAAGCATCCAAAGTCTGAAGTGACCAGATTGCTATTTACTTTCAATTTCTTAAGCCAGAATGACCTTTTAACTCAGTTACCTTTTTTTAAAATGAAGTTAGAACAATAATTTTCACCTTACAGAAATAATAAAATACAAACTCCAATTTTTAGTGTTTATAAGGTGGAAAACAGCTTGCAGAAGTGATGGGAATGCTATGCTGAAGTTGTAGCTACAATCCATTGCACCCTATTTACATAAAGGACTTTCAGGAGTGTCCTTGTTCCTACCACACCGACATACTATATTCATTTTCTTCTGAAGGGGGTCAGAGGAACACAGTTTCATACCTACTGTGTAGGTCCAGGAAGACATTTCCATACCAGTGGAGATCCAGCATTTATACAATGCAACATAAAAATCCTGAAAGCTCTAAAAGATGTTTTCACTGTATTAGTGACGATCATTTTGATGTGAAACCTGCTTTAATGAATACCTGACAACTAAACCTCTTAAAGGAATGATTTCACTTGACATGAATGCATTCAACTACTGTTTGTTGAATTATATTCTTCTTAGACAGTCAGCCAAAGAATATAGTGACACTGTAAATCAGGGGTTCACAACCTTAGCAGCACTTGGGGCCACGTTTAAAACCTGCCAGTGCTCTCAGGATGATGCTGGATTTCAAGATAAGCTCAGGGGGATTTGCATAAGCAGGGAGAGGCCTTCAGGAAGTCAGTGTTTGCTCTGTAGCCAGGGAGCAGTCCTCACCACAAACATTATCAAGTACTGCACACAGCATATCTCTTTTTCAGCCAGCAGATTTACTTCTTCCTTGTAAAATGTGGGCCGATGTAATGCCAGCCTCTGTGGGCCAGGGACACTCCTTTGAGGTCATTGCACTGGTTCACCTTCAGGGCAGCTTCTGTTACCACTGAAATAATTCCGAGTTTAATTAGTTTAGGGATGGGGCTTTTTGAAAGCCCATTTTCTGCAGAATCAAAAAAATCAAACACCTAAGAAATACATCCTGTACGCATAAGCGCCCTGGAAAGGTACTTCCCAACCTGCCAAAATGAGTCAGAGTGCTGAGAATACCAGCCAGGAGTGCCAACAAACCCCGCAGAGGAAGGGTGTAAGAGATGAGTGCTTTTTGGAAAAATAAAAAGGCACGAGCAGATCTCATTTCCAAAGGGCAGCCGTGCCTCTTCTTACCAGCAGGTGTCACATGGAAATAAGTTGTCATTTCAGCTGACGCTGCATCCACCGCCCGGGGCAGCAAGCCTGGCCCCAAATCAAGGTGCCTGGGGAACATGGTCCTGGCCAGGAGATAAATGGAGTTGTCCTCCACCTGGACAAGGACCAGAATCACCCACAGATACCTTACATGCCCCAATAGGGGACCTGGTCAGCATTTCAGGGGCCACCTCTCACTGGGCACTTCTCTAACACGGCACACAACCCTCATACAGGGCAAGCAAGGATGCCTGACAACCGACCCTTAGCTGCTGCCTCAGGGGCACTAACTGTACCGAAGCTTCATAATATTTTTTTCAGGAAATATCACTATTTTGTGCCACTTCAGCCTGCATTGCTCTTTCCACGAGGTCAGAGCTAGGTCCTCCAGGCTGCCAGATGCAGCCTGCCCAGCCCAGTGTAAATACACAGATGGGGGATTTTATCAGGATGTGCAAGAGCAAGGCTTTGAGTGGTTCTTCCTTTCAGAAGCATTGAGATTCCCAAAGCATCCCTTTCCAAGATGTGAGTTGTGAATGGTAAGTAAAAAACCACAGGCAAATAGCAATTTCTCATCTCACAGCAATTTCTGAGCTTGGGGTAAACACTATATAGGTCATTTTCTAAAACACTTCAACAACTGCTTTCACTCAATGGGATCCTCTGGAGCCCAAATCTCTTCTCAATCAGCTCACCAGAAACACTGTGACCTTCAGCAATGCTGCACAGCAGCTGCACTTATCAGCCCAGCACTATCAGTGCAGCATCTCCTGGAGGGAAACTGTCATGGAACCACCAGGAACTCACCCAGATCTCTATCATCACTGGCACTGCAGACTCCCCTGCTCCTGAGGACTTTGCACAGGGAGCCTGCAAAAGGAGTCTCTGGGTGCCCCTTGGGCTGGGAAGCCATCAGTTGGACAGCAGCCCCAGGATAACAGGAATTGCACCCTGGGAATTGCCTTTGGCTGGGCTGGACCACTGCTAAGAGGGAGTGACAACCATTGCTTTGCCCAAAAGGAGAGAGGCCTGAGCTTCAGGTCTGTCACACCCAGAAAGGAGGCATCACCTGGGGGAATCCTCCACATAAGCAGCTGCTGGGCCACAAAGCCTCAGCTGCTGAGTGACTAGCAGTGGAGCAAATCAAAGCAATTATAACTATAAAATATAAACATTGATTAGTATGGTTCATAAAGTCAGGAGTCATGCCGTGTTCTCTTGCTTTGGTTTTGCTGTTAAATGCTGCCATGAATGTGGGTGTCTTTTCCAGAATCCATACAGCCTTGTATTTTGTTCCCCTCCTGGAACAAATACAAAGGGGAGGATGGATGCTTCATAGAAACCCACTTTCAACAGCCCTGTGAAAGTGTGGGAGTACAAATATCTGACATCCCCTTGCATAGCTTCAAGTATCCTCAGGCCCATCTCCTGCTTACAGGCTCCATCAGCCTATGCTAACCTGGAATACCTTGAAATAGAGATGAGTCATTTGTAAGGACTGCTGGCTTCCATCACCCTTCTTTGTGCAAGAGACTTGCATTAAATTTTAAAAGACCGAGAAAAGCATGAGTTTTACGGAAATTAAATGCTTCAGCAAAGGTTTAAAAATAAGAATAAAATAATAGGGTGACCAACACAGTCCCTACAGCTGGGGAATGCTCAGGAAAGCAAAACCTAAGAGATTTGCTGTACTGGCTTTGAGCAAACAGCTCAGCTTGAGTAGCACAACTGGCACAGACACGCATGTGGCCTTAGCACTACTCCCCAGCACTGGGATTGAAATGACCCACACTCATTCTTGCCAGGAAATAAGCAAGCTCACAACTGAAATCATCATCTCAGGGTGGAGATGCTGTATCAGGGATGCAGGGTGGCATTTCCCATGCACACATGCAGCAGGGAGAGGAGTAGACCAAAAACACATAGAAAGAAGTGCTTGCATGGCCTAAGTGCTGCATGGCCCAATCATTCCCATGACCTCACCATCCCTCTACTTCCCCCCGAACTGTTTCCAGCTTTCACTTTCCAGTCCTCATTCATCCTGGAGCTCTGGGAGGCTCATGGCAGGGAATGTGTCGTCATGCACTTCTGCTGCAGTGGCTACAGGCAGCAAGCAAACACCCAACTGTTCCCATCTCCCTCTCCAGAGTACAGCTGACTCTGGCACCCCAACATCTACCAATGCTCAAGTAGGGAGAAAATACAAAAGTTATTTAAATAAACAAATTCGCTCTGTAAATGCTACGTGTGGCCAAACCGGATCTCCCAAGGCACACGGAGCTGCTTCTTAGCTGGTACAAAGTGTATCAGCAAAGGATATTTGCTCAGAGATTACAGCCTTGGGGAGCAAAAGCCAAGCCTTGTGACAGGGCAGAGATAAAGGAAACTGGAACTGAGAAAATGAGGAGGGGGTTAAAGGAAAAATCAGAAAAAAATGAAATGTCATCTTTCAACCGCACATTAATGGGCATTGAACAGAGGCTAATGTTACACCAAACAGCAAAGCATGTGCTGCCTCAAAACTGTCACTCTGTGCTCTGACATATTTTTGAAGTTGCTGAATATTGTGATTTTTTCATCAAGTGCAGCACCATCATTGGAGGACCTGGCATTTGCCTGGCCTGGAGGACCCCTCTCCTCTTATTCAGAGGGTGAGGGGTGGGAAAGGGGGGCAGAGAAGGGGCCAGCTGGGCCAGGGCAGGGCAACTGCCCTTGGTCTCAAGGCAGGGCAGCAGGGCTGGCTCACCCTGGGAAGTTGCTGCATCAGATGAACTCCATCCCAGTTATCCTTATGAATTGCCACTGGAAAGGCATTGGGAAGAGCACAGTTGTGGTTTACTCCTCAAATTTTCCTTCTCTTGCAGAAAGACCAGACTACAAGCACAGAGATCATGATTTTCTCCAGAAGAGTCTTTCCTGATCAAAGTCAAAACTGCCAGAAACATGTCCCTGGCTGCTGCATATAAAATTACTTATCCCTTTCTCCCTTACAGATGGGGAACAGCCATCATTAAAAAACATTTTTTTAACATATTTACATGAAAAAAAGCATTATTCTTATGATTTTATCCTCTTCACACTCAGTGTCTGCTGTGAGCCCAGTGCAGCAGCAGCCAAATTGCTTGGTTGTGTCAGAGCTCTGCTGGGGCAGAGACAGTGACTGGTGGGAATGAATTACCCCCCTGCATCCATGGCATATCTCCCATCCTGTTTTTTCCTTTCTTCATCTCAGTGCTCCTTTCAATTGCAAACTTTCAAATTGGAGTTATTTGGTTTTTCCCTAATCCAAAGCCCCTTTGCCTGTGGGGCACAGGTTGTGAGGGGTGATCAGAGATCCACCAGGCCCTGTTGCAGCTACTGACAGGGAAGCACCAGGGAAGCCCCAGCAGGAGACTTTTAGATCCAGGAAAAGTGATGAGAGAGATGGTTTGGTATCAGTGATTCCCAAAACATTAAAAGTTCAACACCAATGCAGTTATGACATTTAGCAGAAGCATCTTAAAGAGAACACTTGTTATGCTCCTACCTGGTATCCCAACACTGGGAAAATGAAAGCCAAGAGAGGTGCTCATCCAGATGGGTGATGGGACCCAGTACTAAGAGGGAACAAAGTTTCAAAGATCTCAGGGACCTTGGCACCATCCCCTAAAGCACCTGGACAGATCCACAAGCTGGTTGACATCTTGACTGAACCACAGAGAGTATGAGGTAACAAACAAGCATGGCAAGAGGCTGCCATTCACCGCAATCCCAAGGGGACAAGGGGAATGGCGAGAAAAATTGGTTTTGATTTTTAAGTAATTCAAGAGGCTTTAAAAAAAATAAAGGAAAAAAGAAAAAAGGAAGATGCAGGGAGTAGAGAAGCATCAAAAGCAGCGTGTGAAGGCGCGGCGGGGCAGGAGGATGAGTCAGTGTGAGTGGGTTGGGGCGAGGGCCATGAGTGGGACTGGGGGAGTGGGGATGTGGGCAGGCGTGGAGCTCCTGCTCGGGGTCCTTGCAGAACACATGGGCTCCAGCTGCCACAGGGAAAAAACAAAAACACCAAAGACCTGATTTTACACAAAACGAGAAAGCAGAAAACTGATGGTTAATGGCTCCAGACTCTCCTGCATCCTGCACATCCGGCAGCTTCGCAGTCACCTGGTCCTGGCTTTAAGCCTAAAATGCCTCTCCCACAAGATGCTGGGTGCACAGCCACCAGACCCCAGCCTGCTGGGCAAAGCTTTGGGAAGCAGCCCTGGCTCCAGGAGAGCCTTCAAGCAGGAGGGGCTCAAGGCACCCAGCCCTCAGCCCCCTTGAAACAGCTTTCCATATTGAGTGATCATCGTAATTAAACCAGAGCCAAGTGTCATGGCAGAGTAGCAGCTAAATTACAGGGCTGGGAGGTGGGGAAAGGCGGGGGTCTGACTGCCTGGCAATCAAAGAGGGCAAAGGAAACCTGAGCTCCAACACACTGTAATTGCACCCCACTCTGAGAACAGGCAGGAATAGAAATTTGCCTCCAAAAAAAATCATGTTGCAATTAAATTTCTTTCCCTTTCTAATCCATAATTTGAAATGTAAGTATTTTAAATTATGATGGGTAATACCTCTGTAGACCAGAGAGTGTTGTAAATTAAAAACTACCTAATATGTAAACCTAAGCTATCTCCAGTAAGTTATATTCCATGAAACTGCTTGCAGGCAATGTCCCAGGAAGTGCAGCAAGTAAGGTGAGCACCAGGGTGGCTGGAACTGACAGAGATTCATCTCACCTTTGTACAGTACCTCACCTCCGTACAGGACATCCACTGCCCAGCCTCAAAGTCTCCCAACTCATTACCAGGTGCCTTTCCTCCCTGCTGGCAGGGATGACCAGCAGTGAAGGTACCACACTGGGCAGCTCTTTCAGTATGACCTTATGTAGCCACAAAAAGCAAATCGTTGCACTCACGGCTTGGTGTGGTCTTGGAGTAGATTGTGAAGGTTTAGAAACCAGGAGAGATTTGGGCACTGGAGCTGGCAGTGGCTGTGCTCAGCTCTGACAACAGAGACAGGGCTGCTCAGACATGCTGGGAAATGCTGCAACTGTGTGGGCAGAGTATGCTACAGTGGACACATTTAGAAGCACTTACACTGACTTTTAAAAATATATTAATTTTACACATCTACTACTTCAAGAGGTTGGGGTTTTTTGGGGTGTGTTTTTTTAATTATTCAAAATAACACCCTTTCTCCATGCTAAAATTTGTTCTGCATCTCAATCAGAGTGAAGAGCAATCCTTTGGACCCCTCTCTGTGCACAACACCTCAAAAAAAAAAATCAATAAATTATAAAGCCTTCTTTCCACAGCCATCTGTGTGGAGAAGGAAATCCCCAGTATACATGTCTCCTGGCAGGGCCACTTTATCAAAATACCACTAGAAACACACGCGGTTTCCACCAGAAGTTAAGAGGTTTTCTGAGGCCTACAGGCAATCCTGAACTGGCAGACCTGGAAAAATGCAGGGGCCCATTTGTAGGACCTGGGATGACATCTCTTCTGGGAGCTGTGCTTCAGCACACGACATCCTCATGGCACATGAGATGCCTGAGCCACTTGCACTTGCTGGCAGCAAATCTAATTACAATTCATCATTAAAAGTGGCAGGAAAACACATAGGGAATTATTTATCTCTCATCTTGTAACAGAATGGCAAAGCTGGCCTTGGAGAATGACTTTTAAATTTTTTTCTCCTCAAAATGCATGAAAATTACTAACAGACTCAAGTAAATTAATACTATGAATTAAGTCAGCAGTGCTGATACATAGAAGTGAAGCTTGAACATCAAAAGCCTAGCTAACAGCCCAAAGCTGGTGTCATTCCACTGCTCCCTTGCCCAGGTCACAGTAGGAGGTTTAGCTGGTTATGCAGATTTGTGGCCACAAGATTTGAGTTTCCTGCATCCCCTACCAAACAAGGGCTTTATTGATTTATTTATTTTAATCAGATTTCTCTCATGTCACGCACACTCATCAAATCTGATTGGCAGGGCATGAAATAGCAATACCTAAAAATAGCGGCGAGGAAGAGTCTCGCTCCATTTCCACCCTCCTCCCAAAAATCTGCCACACGGGGCTGCAGCGAGGTGGGGTCCCTCAGGATGGGGTCAGCCAGACAGTGTAATATGGATGCTGTTCCCATTGCAGGGGCACTGAGGCCAACAGCAAAGGAGCCAAACCCAGGTCCCTTGGAGGCACTTGGTTACAAGGGATTTGCATTGTCTTCAAAGGCAGCGGTGCAGCCCAAGAGCTTTCTGGGCTGGAGTACTGGGGTCATGTCACAAGTGGGATTCAGCACCAGTTCCTAGAAGGAATAGTGACGGGCAACATAAAAAAATCCCCACCAGCTCTAGCTTTTCTGTGAGCTCTGGGCATGATCCTAGTCCCACAGAAGTGTGTGGGCGTTTTGCAACTATTCCCAGTGAATGTAGATCTGTTCTCCTCTCCTTGTTCCCTTACTGTCTCTGCTTGACATTCCTTCCTTCCCTCAGCTCTCCTTCCCTCTGCCGGGGTCCCTGCCTGCAGCCCCGGGCAGGGATTCACCACCCATCCCGTGCCCTCCTGGAGGTGCGCCCAGCAGCTGGAAACCAGCCCATCTCCAACCAGCAACTACCCAAGTTACTTCCCACATCAGCAGGGATAACTGGCTCCAGGAGCACGGCATCCAACGGGAGACGCCCGCCAGCCCCCGAGCTGCCCGGAAGGAGCTATCTGGGAAACGCCGCGTTTGCAACCTGCACCTTTAAATTCATTTTACTATTACAGTCATTTCACTAACTACTTAATTGCAGCCATCTCTCTGCAGCGTCTGTCTCGGTCCGACACCCACAGCTGCAGCCGCCCACGCCGCCACCCACGCCGGCCCACGCTCTGACTCATGCTCCGAGCCGTGCTCGAAAAGCCCCGCTCCCCGCCGAACCCTCCCTTCAAATGTGTGCTGCTACTTTGATCTATTTCCATAGATTCCTGTGAGTCATCTGATCCGTCTCTGATCTAAACCCAGTAGACTAGAGCCTACATGTATGGTGTTTTGCATGAATTTGACTTGCACAGAGGGCTGACCCTGCTGAAAATGCACAGGCATGCGAGAGCACAAAATTCCTGGGAACTTATTCCAGGAGGGAATTGCTTACTTAATCAAAAAGAAGAGCAATTATTTCCTATTGAAAAGTCCCATTGTGCTCTAAAAATTTATATATATATATATAGATATATATATATATGTGTGTATATGTAGTGGGGTCAGCATTATTCTGGGATATAAGGCCACAGTGATGCTCAGAACCCCTTTCCACCAACCCCCTTCACAGCCGTTTCCCACCCTCACCGGCTTGTTACGCTCTCCTCACTTTGCAGATGGCAGCATGGTGGTGCCAAACCTCAGGGTGCACTCGGCAGGAGCGGGAGCCAGCCTGCCACTGGCAGCGCCTTAAGGAAGGCATGGGGGATGATCCGTCGCGGGCACCTCGAGGCAGTGCAGTTCGGCTGCTGTCACAGGGGAAGGCAGTAATGACACCCAGGCTACCACCGAGGCTTCATGCCTACTATCTGGCAGGTTTGTGGTCCTTCATTATCCCAAACCCCGAGAGCTGTGCCCCAGGGATACCCAAATTCTTCCCGAGTGAGTATTTTCTCCTGGTGATCTATCCAGCACTTGTGGGTGGATCCACAAAAGCCATGGGGGAACATTTCTAAGCCTGCCATCTCTTCAAGTCGTGATGTGGCTTGTGGAGAATGCTGTCGTGGCTAAGTATGGACAGCTAGAGATGCTCATTCCCACCTGGAGGCTGTTGGCCAGGTCATGCCAGCCTGCATCTGAGCTACCCCTCCCCTCCCACAGCCAGCACCACTGGCTGTGCCTGCACTCGACCTTGCAGATGTACCTTCTTCAAACACTGCCGCTGCAGCCACCAGCGTTATTCCCATTCCACAGCCTCCCTGCGCACGGCAGGCAGGCAGCATTCCTTCCTGAATGCTTCACAGGCAAGTAGCAGATGGTGCCTGTCACTAAAAGCAAATAAATGCTTTGGTGCCCTGATTTATCTGCACAAACACCACCTGAATTATCAAGGACAGGAGGCCCTGTTGGAAACGCCTTTCTTGGTGGATTTGCACTCGTTGATAACAAGCTCCAAGCACAAGGAGTTCACACCTTACAAGGTGTATATCACTAATGGTTTATTTAGGTTTGCACAGATGCATTTAAAATACAATTAAAAAAAATAAAAAGAAAAAAGAGAGAAGCCAGATGGGTTTCATGAAGTTGTCACAAGGATCACTCCAAAACATGCCTAAAATGCTAAATATTAAGAAAAAAAAATAAAGATGTGAAACTTGAAGCCTACACCTGAGCTTCCTGAAGTCAGTGGCAAAGCTCCTGTCACCTCCCTGCGAGAAGAGAGCTGCAGGCATGCAATTAGAGATGGGAAACCCAGGGCCAAATTGCTTCCCTTTGCTCCCTGGGTATAAAACCAATTAACTCCCTTCTGCACAGCAGATGAATAACAGAAAGCCGAATCTTCAAAGCTTCCCAGTGGCTGGTGTTTGGGCTCACCCTTTTATATTCCCCATCCATCCTCCTAATGGGTCTCAGCACTGCCATCCTGCCTGGCACCAGGGGAGAGGGGGGAACCCGTGGCCATCCATCTCCCCCTGCAAAGTGCAGCCGACTTGTAAAGGAGCTCTGGCAGGCAGAGGTTTATTTAAACCAAGCCGGTGGAGCTGGGCACTCCCTGCAGCGTGTACAGCTGGTCTCAGCTCTCCCTGGGAGTGCTGTATCTTCCAGCAATTCCTCCTGGCGTGCACTGCAGGGTGTGGCACAGGGAATGCTCGGCCGGCCCGGAGGGGGAGCTGCTGCTTAATGTAGACATGTTGGACTAGTGAAGCATGAACCTCAGTCTGGTAATTTGTCACAGGAATAACATCTGCATCAAGAGGGTGACCAGCTCTTACTGCAAAACACAGCTGTGCCCCATTCCTGGACACCCCAAAAAGTGCCACAAATAGCCCAAGTGAAGTGCCAATACCCCAGGGAGCACAGCAAGGATCACCACCCATGGGTAACACTCCCTGGGTGTTTTTTTCCAGGAAACCTACAATTATGTAGCACTTCAGTACTGAACAAGCCCTTCTCCCTTTTTTTCCCTGGTTGTTTTTGTTCATTTTCTTTCATTTTGTTTTTGTTTGTTTTCAGGAGAACTGGGGGAGGAGGAAGAGAAAGGGGTAGAAAAAACATTGTGTGATTTGACTTGAATCGCATTGCACTTTCCCTGTGCTTTTTTTATGCTCAATGGGAATGATGCATGCAAGTCTGGGAAGACAGCATATTTCACCAGCCTGGAAAATATTGCCTTGGGCCTAAACCAAATTTTCACCAGTTTCACTGGAAGTTGGATAACATTTTTTGAATAGCCGGAGCCGCAACCTTTGGTACCTGGAGTTCTAAGAAAATAGATATTATATGGTAACTGAAGCCTCAACAGTCTCAAATATTTTTAGGGTGTTGATGGCCAGCAGCAGTACTGAGCATCATGCTCAGAAAGCAGCCCTCAGCCCTTGCCAATCCCTTGCAGCGCTTCCGAGTGGGAAGCAGCAAAGCAATCAACTCACAAGAGGGAGAATTTCTGTCTTCCAGGTCCATAAAGGATAGGCAATATATAAGCAGAATCAAAACGAATCACGAAACCACATGGAAACTGCCTGATTTCCCCTATTATTCCTAACACATCAGCTCTAAATGATACACCCCAGAAGAGCTGCAGTTAAAATACGGTTGTTTATTCAGTTATTTCCATACGTGTCTTATTTACTTAGGATCAAGACAAATACTTCTCGCATGCCTGCTCTGCTGGCATTAATCATCTCCTGCATCCTGGGCTGCTGTGGATGCAGGTGGTGGGAGGAACATGACAGCCATGTGTGTGGGCAGGCACAGAGGTGGGTGTTTGCCTGTTGGAGCAGAGGTTTGGAGCAAGCCAGGGTGAACGTTCAAATTCAGAGCCTTCCCAGGGTCTTGCACAACACTCCCTGTTTATTTATCAATTTTTTGGCTTACATATCCTTTCTTTGCAAATTTTATTTGTGATTAAGGGGCATGTTGTTGGGATTTGCTGCTTTGGGATAAGATGGGTTATTTGCTCCCCTTTGGCGGAGGCTCACACCTCTGTGGCCTTTGAGCACGGATTTTCAGCCTTGCCTCTCTGCTGCATCTTGGCACTCAGCCGCTCTCCCCACGAGCCCTCCCTCTCCATTGAGAGCTGCTGAAAGCACCTTGGCTGTGTGTGAATGGGGGAACATTTGTTCCCGCTCGCTCCGGCACAGGGAGGGAGCCGCGTGTCGAGGAGTGACGCTGGTTCAGCGCGCAGAAGCCCCACCAATGCAGCCTTTCCCAGCGCGGGTGCCAAAGCGCGGGCGCTGCTGGCTCCGCTCGCAGCAGGAATTGGATCCATTCAGAGGAGCAAAGCCACGCCGCTTGGGAAGCCCCAGGCCCTAAAGCCACACCAGAGCTGCCGAGGGGAGGCAGCCCACAGACACCCGACACGGCGATGGGGGTTACGGCTGGTCCCCCACCACCAGCTCCCTGCACCTCCCCAGCCACTGACTCCTTAACCAACACAAAGCTTTTTTCAAACATTTATTTAGCTTAAGAAAATGGTCAATTTCACTTGGAATGTGGTCCTAGCCTATTTAATTAAAAATCGATTAATCCTGTATTTAAACAAACGAAGGCAAAAGAAAGGCTTTTGCACCAACTCTAGTAAACCTGATTAGAGCAAGCCTGATCAAACACTCCCAAGTTAAACACCTCAATCCATCTGTGCACAGCCACACTGACAGTCAGTCCTTTAGGTTAAGCCCCACTGGCAGTATACACTGTTTGGGGTATTAACAATATATTTAATGTCTGAATGTCCCCTTTTATTTACCTTGGAATTATAGAATCAATTAGGTTGAAAAAGATTTGCAGTCATTGAGTCCAACCATAAGCCTAACACTACCATGTCCACCATGAAACCGTGTCCCCAGGTGCCACACACCTTTTTATTTCCCACCTACCTACAACAGCAAGGAAACCTGTAACATCTCTTGTTGATGTGGTTCACCACCCAGCTGTGCCTACAGTTAATTAGGTGACATTGCAGGTCGGACAGCAGAACAACTCCCTTTTTTGGGAACCCTCTGCCATGAATAGAGCCTGAGTTGGCAATACAGGAGTGCTGATGTCCTCCTGACCTGAAGATCAGCCTTGCACAGACAAATCTCATGCAAACAACAAAGCAAAAGCCAGTGTCACCCACCTTTACCTTCTGCTACCAACTTCCAGTGACCACAAGGTAGGCTTTAACCTCACCAAAGCCTGAGGCACTGTGGTAACATCCATCCTCTTACATCCTCCCTTCTCCATCCTTTCCAAGCAAAGTCCTCAGCAGAACAAAGAAGAAAATAGGTAAAAATGTAGCATCTGCCTAAACATGATTTCTGCCTTCTTTTTAGAAGAGAAATTATAGTAAAGACCCTGAGATGGGAGCCCAAGGAGGGACAGGCTGCATCCCAGCCTGCCCAGAGGAAATGTAATCAGCACAGTCCCTGGGTAACAGGGGCCAGCTGCTGCCCCTCTCCCAGCTGCACCAGGACCACCACTTTGATTTCAGCTGGGGAGAAAAATGTAAAAAAAAAATCAAACCAAAAAGTAAAAAGTCACTGTATTTTGGTTCCTTTCACCAAGGACCAAGAGGGTGGTGTGGGAATGGCAAATGGGAATTCAAGGTGATCTGCAGAGCAAAAAGGACCTCGTGCCTTTTCTTCCTTCTTTGAAATACATATAAAAAGTAGCTTTAAAGGATAATTCTTCTGTCTTCTCTTTAACAATGGAAAGAAAAATACAAATTTGGCATTTTTGCCCTCAACTACAAAGACTGTGAATTTATTTTGGGAGAAAGCAAAATGGCATCTCAGAACCTAACACATTCAAGACTCTGAGCGCTCCAAAAATAAAGCTGAGCATCACAAGGCAGACAGCCCTGTCAGCAGGCTCTGTGCGGGGATCGCCTGCCCCTGTCAGAGCAGATTTCATGAGGCTTGATAGCAAAGGCATCTGTGAGGGCTCTGCTGTCTAATCCTCAAAGCACACCTGATATTGCAGGAGGAAATCTTGGATGTACTCAATAGTCACACTGTCAGACTGGGGCTCCGTTTAGCACCAGGAGCTGTTTCTAGAGAGCTTGAGAAAAAGTGAGGGAGTGGGAAAGAAGGAAGAAAAAGGGAATAAAATACAGGATGACACTTACATAGATGTAATGGCTAACAAATGGCTTATTTTCTACCCACAGAAACATTCCTGTTGAAAAACACTGTATTAGTTGTTTCCCAGTATTGGAGGCTCTCTAGGACACCTGGATCTCATACAAAGCACAAGGCAAACACGGTCCCAACAGTGGGAAATCGGTGGGGTTTTGTTCCAGCAATGGGAATGGATCATTTCTGGAATTAGTACTCAAAGTCATTACAATGGTATATTAGGCTTTAAAATATGCATTGGGTTTTCCTGAGTAAATCAGCACTTACACAATGAGAGCACAGGGGAAAATCCTCTAGACACCACAGAGGAATTTGTTAATTTGCCATTAGTGAGTTTTGGTAGATGGTCCTTGATGTGTTTCCTACACTCCTGAAGTTGGCATCGTTGTACAGGGACTGGGTGTGCACCGAGCCCCAGGAGTGATGTATTGTAGCAGGCAGCCCCAGCAAAGAGCTGTCACTCCCGCACACATCACACCACACATGTGGTGTCACAGCACAACATCCCTACACGTGCCAGAAATACAGAGGCAAGGGTTTCCACTGCATCCCAGGATGAGGATGACCCACGGAGCACCCTGACCCTCACGTTTTACTCCCTTTGCACCACAGAAGAAAAGGAGAGCATTTTGGGGAAGCAGAGCCTGGCTCTGCCGCAGCAGCTGGCTCACAAACCAGGCAGTCCTTACTGCAGGGACCCTCTGCATTTTCTCTGCTGAAGTAATTTGTGTAGGAATGATGACACTGTCATTAAGGGTAGATGTTAATAATGATATCCACACAAAGAGTGTAATTTCAGCTGCTCTGTTCAGGCTGTAGCCCACAAACATCTATGAGCAGGATGAATAAATATGCACATGTCCCTGTGCATATTTATATGTTCCCTGACTTGCTTTTCATCCTAAACCCTGGTGAACTAAAAGCTACAGTCACCTCCACTACAACTCAGTGTTTAGGCTTCATGGAAAAACAATAAATCTCTGCGTTCAGAGAAATGGCTTGGGGTGTTATCCAGCAGTCCCTGACCCCAGGCACAGCCTTTGCTCCCATCCCCTTTGTGGTGAGGAGCCCAGGGTTCCCCAGCCAGCCATGCCAAACCTGCTGGGCACTGCATGGGCACCTGGGGCTATCAGTGTTCCTGCTCCGCTCTTCACCTGAGCTGCTCTCTTCGAGAACGCTGTAACACCCATTAATTACTGTTCTGAGCAGCGTGATGGATTGGGATGGGTTTGGGCTTTGGAGGGGACATGGGGGACAGCAGTTCAGTGGGATCCAGCTTCCTCCATGCTTGCATCTCTTCCCCTCGCTCAGGCGGAAAACAACAGCTGTGACAAGCGGGGGAGCAGCATCGCCCACTCCCTACTCCCACTCACGCCGGGAAGAAAACAGCCTGCTCTCAGTTCCTCCTCACTTCTGTCGGCTTCCAGCAGCGCCGGGCTGCCAGTGAGGCAAGAAGTCGTGTCAGCAAAGCGGGTGCAACTCTAGAGATAGGGGGAGGTAACTGATTAAACATCTCATTGATTCTTTTCCGAGGATGGGAATTACAGAGTGCCTGAAGCGCTTGTAAATTGTCATTGTTACGGGATGAAGTTCACCTATAGTAGCCAGCCATGAGCAGAGACTGTGTGTCAGAGTCAATGATTAGTTATTTATTTCCCTGGATTTCCACAATACTAAGGCAGCACCCATCCAAAAAGCGCTGGGCTCAGTGCCATGATTTAAAACGCATACATCCGAAGTTATCCACCCCCTGTCAGCCTCACCCCCAGCAACACCCAGCTGCGAGCCTTGGGTGGGGGGAAAGAGAAGGGGGAAAAAAATAAGGAGAAAAGCAAGAAGCAATCCCCTTGGCCATCCCACCCTTCTCTGGGAAGACCAGGACCTCCCTCTCATTCTCAGTTACCTAAATTCTCTCCATCTGCAAGTCAGGACACAGGGCAGCCCCAAAGCCTGGTGTCAGCTAACAGCACTGCCACAGCCTTACCCTGCAGCCAGGCTTTGGCTAGGGCCTCCTCACATCCCTGCTGGTCACAGGGATGCAGGTGCTGAGGCCAAGAACAAGGATCTCTAAATCCTGGTTTGTGAGCAGTTAAACCAGGATGGGAGACCGTCTGCAAGGCGAGGGAGAGCTTTTTCTCAAGCCAGGAAAGGGAACAGTGCCTCTTAATATAGCAAGGGGAGTAATATAAAAAGAGTCTTCCCTATCTCCCACCTCCCATCCCTCCTACAGCCTGACTTATTTTAGCGCCTGGCTACACCCCGGCATGCAGAAAACCGTTAGGGTTGCCAAACGCCTGTTTCAGGAGACAATTTACATACACAAAATAATTTCGTTTTTGTTTGCTGCTCCTCACTGGAGCACCTGCAGGTAAGGCTGGCCAGCAACTCTGCTGACAGCTCCTGAAGTTTCAGCAAACTTTGCCTGCTGGTTGGGAGCAGACTGGGCCTCCTGGCCCCAAGTCCCAGAAAGCTTCTCTGGTCCTGGCTGTGCCTCCAGGTGTGCTGGTGGCCAGGCTGCAGGGACAAGGGGAAGGGCTGTATCGGGTCTCTGCTCGCCCTGGCATCTGCCAGCGGTTGAAGGGGGACGTTTTCTGGGTCATGGCCACACGACACCACGGCTGTCAGCAACACAGAGTCCTTGATTTTGGAGGGAGGACAGCAAGGCCCCAGGCATGGTGGGCTGAGGAAACCTCCCCTCCCACACCAGCTCTCTGTGTCCCAGGGAGAGACATTAGTCAGAGCCACAAGGTGAGGTCACAAAGTCACAGACAGAGACCACAAGGGCTGTTTACATGCAACTTTGGAAAAAGCCTGAGCAAATAAGTCTTTTTGGAAGAAATCCTGCAACTTCCCCACTTTTCAGTGGTGGCCAGCATCCCCCTCCTAGTCCCAGCAAAGCTCTTGTCCTGTCGGCTGATACAGAACACATCTGCCAGAGCATCTCTGCATCCCAGGAGGCTGCACACTGAGGACCCCAAGCTAATGACAGCTGTTCCTTAATTTTTGGGCAAACTAAGTATTTTCCATCACAAAGGCACTTGCAACAGAATTCAGTTGTTGGTGAAACATGCGCACGGATGAAAGCTGCCACTTTATAAATGAAGGCTTCTCCATTAAAAAAAAATCTTATTTTATGGAGTTTCATTCTAATAATATTATTTTTACCTATTAAATTACATGTCAGAAGTAGTTACTCTATCATGTCATATTATGACAAGAATAATAGTTGAAATATTCTCCTTTTACTTGCCATTACAATCACAAAGAGCAGCTGTTATCTGGTGCTGTTCAAGACATCTTCTCTTTGTTCTAGATCAAAGTGGCTCCTGTTTGTGCCCCAGCAAAGTCATCAAACCATTTCGTTACGACATGAACATGAACCACTTTGATCTAGAAACAAAGGCGAGGGAGATTAATCATTATCAAGCCAAACCACTCTTAATTAAAAAATTAAAAATAAAAATAGCTGAAGCTCTTACGTCATGCTATGATGTGTAGGTAATTGTAAGGCATGTAATGCACTGCCTTTACAGGGATGACACGAAAAGTTGGAATGGCAAAACATCCACACACATTGTGGAAAATCTGAGCCAGATTTTCCTCAAGCATTCTAAAATTTTTTTAAAAAATTAAATTAAATAATTAAAAAAATAATAACTAGAAAAAGATTTTCCCAGTGTTACAATTTATGAAAAATTGAAAATATTTGTGTTTGCTCTAATTCAGCAGCTACAGATTATTTTCCTTTGCGACAATTCATAAGAATCCTGAAATCCAATGAAATTTATATCTCTATCATATGTTGGGTTTATAAAACATCATCTTCAAATAATATCTGCTGAAGCTTGATTTGGTTAACAACGTATTACCACAGAAATCTGCTGAATTCTTTCTGAACCAGGTGATCTCCAAGGACAAAAAAAATACCAGATTTAGTGAATCCACAATATTTCAAAGGCATGTTCCTGTCTCATCAAGAAGGTCCTAGATAAATAATCTAAGATTTTTCTCCATATTTACAATACATTTATAAGTTAAAATAGCAAAATAAATTATCAAAATACTTTGATAAAAATATTTGTGCATTAATTGTATAAGGTTTTTAAAAGGTCAAACGACATCCCTAAATCCTCAATTTCTAGATCAAAAGATTGCAGGTTTAGGGGTGAAGCAATATTCCCTTGTTTTTCTCATCAGCTGTACTGGGCATGTCTTTTGCTGAGTAGGGGAAGGAAAAGCCCCACCAGCTCCACTGTGCAGAAGCCTTGCTGGAGGCTGCAGTGGCAGCAGGAGAGGTCTGAAGGACCAGGGGTTTGTGTTCTCTGGTGGTCCTTAATAAACTCTTTCTCCTGCCCCTCTACTGCAGAGCATCTCTGCTTTCCCTTTGGTTTGCTGTCCCTCAGCCTTGATCGTTGTTTTTATTTATGCAAACCCAAAGCCTCATATTTTAAAGGACTGTCTCAGCACTCCAGCAGATGCAAAGCACAACAGCTGGAAAATAATGCAGCTTGGCATCACAACCATTTGGGGCCTTTTTTTTCCCCGTAATTAATGCTCTACCATATTACAACAAGGAAACAGTTTCTCTTCTTTTATTACCATCCTAACCCTGAGCCAAGTATTAAATAAGACTTAATTTAATTAGTTCTTATATTTTCTCCTCTTGCAAGATTATTCAGTAACACAAGGTTCCTACCCAGCTCCCTTTCTTGCAGGCAGATAGAAATCCTGCTGATGGTGGTGGGAACACCTCAGACACCTAATTTACATGCAAGATGGATTACTGGGTTATGAAAAGTAGAGATATTTTCAACCAGTCCTGTGGTTCACCTTTTGCTTTGCCACACATTCCCAAGCTGCTCCGCTCTCCCTGCCCTTCTGCAGCATGTGGGGATGCCACCAGCTTCAGATCCCACTCCTAGCAACACTGGGCTTGTCCCACCTTTGGGTTGCTCCAGAAAAACTAAAGCTATGAGCTGCAGGTTCAAGGGTTACATCCTGGCATCCCCTTATCCCACTGGCATTGCTTCTGTCCCTCACCCACCCCCAGCTTTTCTCTGCAAGCTAGGTGAGCCAGTTTTCCTCACCCTGGTGTTTTGAAGGAAGGAAATGCCTCTGGTCTCCACTCTCAAGCACACTCCTATTTGGAGTTCTCTGGTGTTCTCAGACTGCCTGGACATTTGCAGACAGATGACATCCTGCCAGCTCCTTCATGAGTCTGCCTGTCAAAAGCCTGGCTGGAGATCAGGACTGCAGCATCTACTGCATTCCCATACTCTACCACTAAAACATCCAATTAACCAGGCTGCTGCCCCAACAGAGCCGCTCTCATTCCATCGAGGGGAAACTTCTGCTGGGATTGGAAGTCATGGAGTCACTGCTGTGTGTGCCCAAGGTAGAACCCGACCAAGGGGCACCTTGAGGGATGGGACTGCTGGAACAGAGCTCTCCAAGGAGCACAAGCTGCATCAACATGGGTTGGAGCAAGCCTGAGTCTCATCCCAAAACTCATCCCGAGTAGGAACAGCAGTGAAATAGGTCTGTGCCTCCAACTGAGCCCCACGCTGTCCCTGGTGCTCGCTCCGGGCAGTGAGCTGTAACAGCAGCTGCGGAGGATGCTGCTGAAGGGTTTGACACCACTGACATCTGGGCACTGCTAACCCTGGCTCACCACCTTGATCTGACCTTCAGGTAACCAGCAGCAGCAACACATGCCAGGCAGTCGGGAGTAGATCTGGCTTTAGAAATCCTGCAGATGTTTTGACTTAGGAGTGGGCATCTCATCCTTTTGAGGCACAATAAATAACCTACACGATGTGATTAGTCACTCAATATCAATTGACATTGACAGCCACAGCTTGGATGGAGCACAGAAAGCAAAGCCCTTGCAAGGAGCCCTTGGGAAGAGGATGCACAGTGTCAGGTCACACAGATCATCTTTGAGGAATAAAAACCTGTGTCCCAGGCTTACTAGCTAGGCAATGCCTTCTCCATAAAGCACACGCTTCCAGCCAAAAATGGGGAACATCACCTTGAAGCAACAAATTACAGCAAAACCCAGAGCCTCGGGACAAATGCAGCCAAGAGAATGAGCAGGACCCAGCTCTGAGGGTTTCGTTCAGTACAGAGCAGAAAACCCATAGGCTGAGTCAGGCTGCTCGGCTGTGAGTCACATCCAGCGATTTCCCAGCACTCCTGCCAGCAGGCTTGTCCAAGCAGGGGCTACAGCCTGCCTGCTGCTGGCTCTGCCCTCAGCACCCACCCCAGCTCTGCCTCCGAGCACTCTGCCTGCAGAAAACCAGGAGTGATGCTCCCAGAGAACAGCAAGGAGAATTCTGGGCACGAGCAGTGTCAGGGGGAGACATCAAACAGCAGCAGCACTACAAGGGGAAGGAAGAGATTGATGGGAAGGGTGAAGAGGCAAAAGAAGCCTGGGCAGGAGTGGGTGTCTGGTCCAGGTACTGGCGACAGCACGCCAGGAGGCTTTGGAGTCTGAGAAAAGCACTCTGCAAAAGGAAAAACACATTCGAGCAGCGAGGTGAAAGGTCTGGAAAAAGCGGCGAGCGAGAGAGAAGGAGTAGGAGGATACGTGGGCGCAGAAGTAGGTGGTGCCACATAGCAAGTTTCTGATGTAGCCGGGAAAGGCATCCAGAGCTCCCAATTTCCAGGCCCACACCTTCACCAGGAGACCATCTGTGCTCTCTAGGGGGAAGGAGCCCCTGGGTCAGGCAAGAGCGTTTTCCTCATTCTGCAAAAAATAGCAGGCGGTGCCGGGGCGCGGAACAGCGCCGCTTCCCAGGGCTCCTGCACTGGCAGTGATGCTCCGAGCTGGGTCTGTGCCTGCCAGTACCACTGTAGGAGAGCTACATCACTCCTCTGGGACCTGCCATACTCACCTACCTCCTAAAATGGTGTCTCAGCTGATGTTTTAAAAGCATCAGATGATAGCTTGGGGTTTTTTCTCCCAGTGAACAGCCATGGGTAATCCAATCCCTCCCTTTGGAACATTTTAATGAGGGTTTTAGGTTGGACTTTTTTTCTGATTAAAGGTTGTCTTTCAGGAGGAGAGTCATTCCCCCAGATTCTGTTGAATGCAGAATGTAGAGCAAAGCAACCAAACAGGTCAGTGGTGGGTCTCTTCTTTCTGTTCTTTCTTTTTCCCTCCAGCCTTAATTAAAAGGAAAATTCTAAAAATTCTGAATAGGGATTCTTTTTCCTGGTATCACTTGTGTTTGTGAGAGCAGGCAGAACATTCACCTGTTTCCCCAAGTCCTGATGCTGAGGCACCATGGGGATGACTCACAAGCAGTGTCAGGAATGCCTTCACTGTGGTATTCAGCTGCAGTAAGGGCACATCCCCATTGCACTGGCCTCATCCCCTGCAGGGCCCCATCCAGTATGGCCTTGAACACTTCCAGGGATGAGACACCTACAGCTTCTCTGGGCAGCCTGTGCCAGGGCCTCACCACCCTCTTAGTGAAGAATTCCTTCCTAGTAACTAATCTAATCCTGCCCTCTGTCAGTCTGAAGCCCCTACCCCTTGTTCTGTCACTACATGCCCTTGCCAACAGTCCCTCTTCCACTCTCTTGTAGGCCCCCATTAGGTATTGAAAGGCTGCTATAAGGCTCCCCAAAGCCACTTCTTTTCCAGGCTGAACTAGCTCAGCCCATCATCACTGGAGAGGTGGTTTAGGCCTTTGACCACATTTGTGACTCTCCTCCAAACTCATTCCATCAGGTCCATGTCCTGAGGTTTGGGTGTCCGAGATCAGGAGACTGAAATATGGTACAACAGTTCTGAAAGTCAAGATGTAGCTCATCCCCATAAAACATGGTAGGCATTTCAGTTGCTCCTCATGGGGTTGGGAGCAGGGTCAGCAGCAGGGGACATCCAGTCCCTTCCCCAGCGTGGCTGCAGAGCTGCCCAGAACCCCTAACAATGCACACATTGAAGTGCTTTGCAAACACCACAGCCCACGAGGAGCAAAACATGTCCCATTAATTCAACAAAGAGGGTGTAGAGCAGGGAGAGTGATGACTGCACCAGCCTCACTGCCAGCCAGGGGCAGGACACAAGGCAGTGTGGGTCCCTCAGTGTCCCCTGCCAGCAGCACACATCTCCTGGGTGCACAGGGCTGCCAGAAGCTCCAGCACAGCCACAGCAAGGAGCAAACCAAATCAGCCTCTTGCCATCCCATGGGAACGCAAACTTTTGACACTGTTGGAGAGGCCCTGTTGATGTGAGCCGTGCATTTACATGTCTCTGCTCTCTCCCTGTGAAATGCAGGTGCCAGTTTTGCTGTGTTACCTGTAATAAACATTTAATGCCACGCATTCAGGATCCCCTGTTTGCCCTGTAGAAAGTTTCTCTTCATGCATCAGACTCGGAGAACAAAGCCTGGACTGTTTAGCCGCAGGATTTAACCACCTGTTGTAATACCTGGTTGATCTAATCTTTTGTTTTAATTAAAAGCCTTTCAGTTTGGTTTGCAGGTTTTTTTTCCTCCCTGCACCCAATGACGGCTTGCCACCTGCTTCACCAGCTCTGTCTCGGCTGTGGAGTTCACATCAATCCTCTTCATTGCCTCCAAAGGCATGGAAATGGGTAGAAAATAAACAAAGCCACCTCAGCAAGTGTCCAGCCTGAGACCCAGCACTGTCTGGCCACTGCTGGGCACAGCAAAGGGTGAAATGAAACAGCTGCCATGAGTGGGGAGCCAACAAAGCAATTTGCAGTGTCTGCTGCTCTCCCAGCCAGCTCATCTCTATTTGAGGGAAGAAATCCAACTGCCTTTGGGCAGCGAGATGGGACCCCACTCCACCGACACCCAGGGGATTGCTTTGGACACCAAGAGAAAGACGTTTGCGTGAGGCTGAGATGCAAACTTGGTTTCAAGCACTGACATGAATTCTCCTCTATCTCATAATTAAAATATACACAGCTACATCAGGGATCTCCTGCAGTGGATGCATACTTTAAAATGGCCACTTTGAATATCATTCCGACTTTTTTCCTCCACAGATTTAAATAAAACCCAGACTCTACCAGCCAGCAGAATTAGTTTTAGCCTTTTGAGTAGGTCACTTCAGAGGAGGAAAATCAGCAAATCAAAAAACAATATTTCAGAAAATGCCCCCGCCACTCCCACTGCAGCCATGCACCGGTGCTGCCTTCCCCAGCCACTCACAGCAGCTCCTTGGCAAGATACGCTCCGTTCTCCTTCCTATTCGCAATTCTTTGTTCCTATCAAGCTTCAAAAACTTTTCTTATCCTTCTGAGGAGCACAGTGACAAGCCCTTCAAAACTGGCCCCATGCCTAACACACCAAAATAATTTGAAAACTCTGTATTCACACTGTTTCTGGCACTTCACCTGCCAGTGCTCCCAATACAGCAGGGAATCCAGCACGGCCCCAGCCAGCCCCATGGAGTCATCTTCAGCTAACACAGCCACCACCACCTGTGGGAATGAAAGGCCAAAAAGACTGCAATTATCCAAAAAGAGTGCAAGCAACGCTTTGGGAATATCAAGTGACTGCGTTTTTCCTTGCCCTTCCCCTGCTTTTGCAAGGGGTACGTTAAAAGCCATGACACCTTTGGTGCCATCACCACCCATAGCATCCAACACTCTCCTCCGCTTCCCCGGAGGCAGCTGCTGCTGGGAACCAGGAGGTCCGGCCAGCAGGAAAACGGGACACAGCGGAGACGGCTGCTCCAAGCCTACCACGCCGTGCCGCCGAGACCTGTCAGGATGTGTCACAACACGCGGCGTGTCGTGCCTCACCGCTCTGTCGAGCAACAAGCCGGAAAAAAAAGGGAAGGGGAAAAAAAAAGGATTCGGATCTAATACGTGAGTGGGCCAGTATGTGCAAGAGAGATGAATATGAAGTAAAACATGCTGGATGCTACAGTAATAACCGGGCGCACGCGGAGAGGCTGGAAGCGAGCCAGGGAGGGGAGATTCGAGAGGGATGCTCTGAGCTCAGCCTGTGCGTGGCAGAGAAGCTGCTGCTCCTGAATGAGCGCGAGGCGGATCCTGAGGCTGCCGCGTGGGCGTCAGGCTGACACCGCTCCACCAAAACCAGTGGGAGCCCACGTCACCCCCAGGCTGGGGCTGTGCCCCCTGCCAGGCTCAGCAGGGGCTTCACCAGACACCCAGTGTGTGTGGGAAAAGCTGGATTTTGTCCCTCATAAATAAGGCGGTTCTTATACATGTGTCAAGCCCAGTGGCACCAAGCACAGAGAGGGGTGACTTCAACAGCTCCCTGCGAAACACAAGAATGTGTCCCCCATTATTTCTGTATCAAGGCTGGGACCAGCTCACACTTCTTTGCATGGCAGTGCTGAACCTAAGGGCCCCTCTGGTAGCACCTTGGTGTCCGTGCAAATCCCATTTTGGGGACCAGTGGGAGGAGAATGGAGGTCACAGGCAGGCGCCCACTGCCAAGCAGCATCCCTGCCTCCATTCCCTGCCCACCGGAGGCGGTGGGAGGAAGGGCTGCCTTCCCCAGGTCCCGTGGGTGTTCACATGGCCCCTTCGCAGCAGCCAAACACACATTTACGAAGAGCAAACTTCTAACGGCATGGGGATGAGTCATTACGGGGTTTCAAAATGAGTAAATATGATCACATCCTAATTCAGTGTGTCACAACGAGCTACCCTGCATCTGCGGGGTTACTCGGCTCCGCAGAAACCTCGGAAATTCCTGCCCAACCTTGCGATGCAAAAATTCATCTGTATTCGTGTCACTGCATGCAGAGAGTTAATGTGTTTTTTAGGTTGTGGGTTTTTTTTATTTTGGCACTGGATTTCAATGGAGGCTTATGTGCAGTGTTACAACCCAGTACTTCTATGTTTTGCACCACAAATTTACAACCGAGTAATAAGTAAACACAAGATTTTTTTGGCTACATAGGATTTTCCAAGGTGATTAAATAATTTTCTAAATAGCTTTGAGAATGAAGCTGTCTGAAATCCCCAAGGTAATAGGAAATTAACTGCATCCCCATATTCTCCATAGACATAGGAGGAATTCAAATTTACTGAGAAGTAATATAAAATATTTAAGAAAGCAAATAGAATTGAATAAAACCTCTTGCAATGTAAATTGAATCTGCCCAAACCAGCAGTGATTACCTTTGCTGCCACGGCTCCTCCAGAGACTCTGTATGTGCCCCAGGCTCCTGCCTCACCAGCACCTGTCACAGACAGTGTGCACCCCAAACAAATATGATTTGAAGACCTCCAAATAGTTTTTTAAATGGTCAAAAGCAGTATTCATTGTGCACTTACCCAAAGAACAGGGAGACAGGAGCATCAGGAATCAGGCCGAGTGGTGGTTTTGGAGTGAGCAGGTGTCTAGAGCACCATCTGATGACCCAAAGATTTGGCAGTAGCCTACGTTAGGGCTTCCCAAGCTTTCCCACAGTGGGAACCACCTCCACCATCCCCCTCAGCCCTGGAGCGGCTGCCTGCCAGCACTGCCAGCTACCCCAGGCACGGCCAGTCAGCTGGAGCCCTGTCCTTGGGCGAGAGCCACAGCCCAAAACCACGTGTGGAGGGACCTCGCCCTTGCCCGGGGCTGCAGGTGCAGGTGATGGGCAGGGCAAGCAGCCCCACCTGGGGCCTTCCCTGAGGGAGCCGGCCTTCATCCCGGCACAGCCAGGCAGGGGGAGCGGAGAGCCACCGGGGAAGGGCTCTGGAAAGCCATCCCTCCTGAGCAGCTCGAGGAAATTCATATTTCATGTTCTGCTCCTTCTCTGCCCACGGAGTTCTTTCTCGTGGTGGTGCGTAGGTGTATGTGAGGGATTTATCCTTTCCCCACTGAATCACTGCAGCACAACATCTTTTCAACCCTTCTGTACAGCACAAAAGAGCCTCATGGCATTTCTCCTCATTTTCCTGCTTAAGGAGACAGCCAGCAAGTTCCACAGCGCGACCCAGTTGCACCCCGGCTCAAGGCTGGGAACAGCACGAGGCCTGCTAGCTCTGGTTGGGGGCATGTCTGGAGGGGCGGACATCCTTCCTTCTGCCAGCTGGCACCCCAAAACCACAGCACAGCCTGCCTGATGCCAGCACGAAGGTGCCTGGAATGATGCTGCTTGTTCAGCTGGAAAATGGCTCCACACTCAAGGGAAGGAGCACAGCAGGGCATGCTGAACATGCTGTGCTCTCCTCAGGGCCTCAGGAGCCCAGATCCAAACCAAAGAGTTACCCAATCCCAATTGCCACAGTAACAAGCCTTTGTGCTTTAACTAGGGGCTGCTGACATGCTTCCATCAGGTCTGATACTGGTGTTGTGTATGAGTTCCCTGTATTTTGAAAGGAAAATGGGGAGGAAATGAGTTCTGCAGCTGTCATCATGGGCAAAGCCATTGCTGTGAGTAGAGGCTGAGCCACAGACAAAGGCCCTCCTGGCTGACCCTCACATCAACTGCTTATTTAGAAAGACACAGGAGCTTTAGGCAGGTAGCCAGCAATAAAAATTTAAATTTTGGCTGTATGAGAAACTTCCTGAAGCTTCAAATCAACATTAATGACCCTTGTGTAAATTGTTCCATCCAACAGTGCTTTCCAACCAAGGATCTCACAGCTTGATGAGACACTGACTCAGGCAGGCCTAGTGCAAACCTGTGGGCTCCAGCGGCACCTCTGTGTTCTTACTAAACTTCAGGTAGCCACTGCTCAGCCCATGTCAAGTTAGAAAAACTAGACATCAAAAGGTTTTCCATTTATACTTGTGCAGCCTGACTGATAGTAACATGGCTGTTCTCCCCCAGCCTTGCACCTTCAACACCAGTGTGTAGCTGCTCCCTTCTCCTCTTTCCTCTCCCGGAATAGGGCAAGATTGCACTCAAGTGCAAGGCAAAAGCCAGCAAACACAGCACTGGTTCAGATTTCCCATGTTTATGCTCCTCTGGGCTGGGAGAAGGCAGGGGGATCGCATCTCCTCTGACCCCATCTCTGCTTCAAACCACTCCTGGCTTCCATGCCGTCTCAGCAATCTGGATGTTTTGAAGGTTTATGGAGGGGTTCTACCCCCTGCCTGACTTCTCTTTGATGTTTTTGCTCCCTTGTCTGCTTTTCCCTTTTTATACCCCATCTCCCATCCAGTTTTTGCTCCCTGACAACCTCTCAGCAGAGATGTGGGCCGCTGCTTAGAAAGCAAGTTGGAACAGGGTGGCTCACCAAGGCAGCAATGCTGTGTCTCCCCAGACCCCAAAGAGCACTTACACATATCCCTGCCATCCCATCCTGGCAGCTGGGTTGTTTGCAACCCTGTGTAAATATGAGTGCACACAGAAGCGGGAGCGCAGGAGGTGGGAAGGGAACTCAGTACCTCAGTGCTGCAGACCCTGCCTGGGTTTTAGTTCCTCCCTCCTGCCCGGGCCCCCTGAGCCCTGCAGGCTGTGCACATAATGAGGCCACCCCTAAATGAGGATTCAACCACAAGAGCAGGAAAAGGCTTCCTCCAGTGAGAGCTGCAGTTTGAGGTACTCCCTCCTCCCCTATCCACCCCCAAAATTAACATCTCCTTCTAGAAAACACAGTTAAAAAAAAAAGGACAAACCCTGGGGAAACTAAAGAGTTCTCACGGTGAATTTTATTTTGTAAGCAACAATATAAACATGTGAATAAAACAGGCATCATTTGCAGGGCTGGCCTTTGATCCAGAGTACCCTGGATCTAGCAACCCTTCCCGAGCAGACGAGGGCAAGCCTTTACCTGTGACTCCAGAGGCTGGCCAGGTTGCAGTCCACCAAGACCTTTGTCATGGAAAGACCAATGCTTGAGTATTCGTTATTACCAAGCGTATGTGCAATCTCAGAATGTACCTCCCGCCTCCCCCACCCCAGGATTTTAAAAAAAAAAAAAAAACAAAAAACAAACATACAGCTGCAAACCAGTAAAAAAAATTGCTTCCAACTTACTGAGACTGAAATGGCCTGTTGGACTATAAACTGAAATATCATTCTGGAGATAACCAACTGGTCGTGACACAAAGTACTGTATATACAACTCAAAAATATAACTGTTATATACTTTAATTTATAGCAAATTTAATACATTAGTGTTTACAAAATAAATTCTGGACTCAACTGAAACAGCGTGCTGCTTAGAAAGTTCTTTTTCCTTCCTCTCACTTTAACTGAAGAGACCAGCAAGCTTAAGAGCTTCTTCTGTGACCCATATACAACTTTTGATGGTGTCAGATGTTGGAGAAAACCAAATGTTTCCTGCATCTCTAAAGGTTTGCTGCTTGGTACCTCCTATTGCTCAAGCTGTACAATTCAAACCTTAAGCTGTCCTTTAACAAGTTCCATACACGTCTCATGAAAGCTACTCAGGTACTAACCAGGGCACTGGTTAATGTTACAAACTGAAAAACATCCGTGCTACTAACTCACACAACAGGAAAGAGGAAATATAACTACACATTCAATCTCTTATGCCTAAACAGCAAAGCTGTGAACTCCATTGCTTAAAGTAAGATACTTCAGTAAGTGAAACAGTACCATACAGTTCAAGAAACATCTTTTTTTTAAAAAAAACCAAACATTTTAATAGTATAAAAAGTTGTTTTACTGGTGTTTCTACTATAAAGCTTTGTTTCACAAATCAAGTGATAAAATAATTAGATATGTTTACAGTGATAAGAGACTGCAGTGTAGACATTTCAGCTCACATTTTGCTGAGCGTTTCAGTACAACAGAGACTGACTGATTCGTTAATACACACACCTATGACACAGAGCAAACTGCAGACATGAAGTGCACACCTGAACAGGGAAGTTTACCCACTGGCATGGTAACTCACTTTCTCCAGCTCTCCCTTTCGCCTCCAGAACATGTCATAAGCAAAAACTGTATTCGGAAATGGAGGCATACAACTGTTCTGACTGCAGAGCAGCACAAAGGGAAGATGGATGCACACAAACACACCGTGGTAAATTCCAAAGTTATATGCCAACTACTCCTCCTTAGATAAAACGACATCTTCAAAAGTGAACATGTACAAAAAATAAAAACTGTCAAATAAATAAAGAATACAGATGTTAATTAATCACATACATAAAGAAACGGATTGGCATACTGTATGCAGTATACAGTATATTCATAGAATCATCTGGGCTGGACAGCACTTAATAAGGAGTTACGTGCTGAAGTCATAACTCCTTGTCTCTCTCCTCCAAAAAATCTTATGGTTTCTGGATATCAAGTGCAACCTTTTACACCGATGCATAAATCCTGCACCATATCTCATCTTTGCCACACTTGGGATGCCTTTTTTTTTTCTTTTAAGATCCACAGAGAAGTCCAAGAAGTTATAATGGTCTGAACGACAATTCTTGCAGCCCTGTCCATACTACTTGGTCTCTTGAGTTTCCTACCAAATGAGATTTAGTAATTGTATGGTACATTGTTTTTTCCCAAGGAAATGGGAGCCAATCATATGGACTCTTCCATACTCTAACTGGCATTTCCCACACTCCTGACCTGTATGTAGGGATTATGCTATAAGTGTGTTACACAAAGGCTGCTGAAACCATTGGAAGTGATGTAGCGATAGTTAAGTGTCAAGTACATCTGCTATAATACAGAATCAGGGTCTAGGTCTATCAAATGCTATATCCACATAACATTTTAAACCATGAAAATATTGTATGCATTTTCCTTTTTCTACAAATATTGTTGCAAACTTGTTGTTAATTGTGTCACGAGGTTTGCATTCCTAATTCTCCAATGATTTTTAATTCAAATGTTTAACAACCATATCTACGCTAGGTACACTGAAAGTAGACATTGAAATTTCAAGTAAAATGAACTGTAGCCACATCTACTGGACTCAATACACGTCCTGACATCTAGATTTACTTTGATAAGTTATACAAATACATAATACATTCTTAAATAATGAAGACTCACAATATTAATTTGTGAATCTTCCCACGTTATAAAACCACTTTTACAGGAATGTTTATCCACCTGTTATTACTGTTTTAGTTGCAGTGTCTCTTGCTTTCCTGTTCCACGGATTACTGTACCAGTTCTTAGGCTTTGGCTATTGAATCTCTTATTTGAATGAGGCAACACTGGTTATTAAGGCTGGTTTTTTTATCTCTTGTGAAGTTTCATTCTTTACTATGACACTGTTTTCCAGAGCAGAATGACTATCTTGTGTCTTCGGGTTCTGTTTTTATGACCTTCCTTTCGATGTTGTTAAAAGCTGAATGAGGAAAATCCTTTAAAATACCAAGGCCTTCTGCATTGAGAAAAGAAAGAAAGAAAAATGTTAAAACACTGCTTGGAAACAAATATATTTTGTTCTTAAATCAACAAAAAGGTCCAAGAACCATATGAATATTGACAGTTGAAGCAATAAATTCTGCCTCCTCCTCCTCCTGGGCTTTAACCCAGTTGGGTTAGAACCACCTCAGTTACACTGCAATGATGACAGAGGAAGCATCACAGATTTATTTCAACCCTCTCCGGGAGCAGGGGCTAATGGAGATGCACTCTGTACTTGCATTTTGAGAGGGAAGGGGTAAAAATCCCCTACTAGAGATTTCACTAAGTGAATTATCACTGGGATTGGGACAATCTGCAAAAGAGGTGAGACAAGATTGCAATATCCCAAAGTGAAAAACACGAGATTCTGCCCAGTCTTCAAAACAACTACTTTTGCGTCTTGTCTTTCAAATAACCTCTTTCCCATTGCACTTTTCAAACTCAGGCAGGATTTTATAATATCTCCTAAAGTTGCAAGAGTCTCAAGAACTCCTGGCTTTATCTCAGTGCACTGAGTATTAAACTGAAACCACCCACAGAGATTTCACAAAGGTTTCTTGCTCTCTTCCATCAAACTTATAGTGGGTTTCTCCCAATGCCAAAGGTAAATGACAAGATTGGCAGTGAGCAGAGGTCAGTGAATGAAAAACCCAGGTGGAAAAGACTTACTGCATGACATGCAGTTCACAGCAGAGAAACAGTGCTAGGTCCTTACAAACCAGAATAAAGAGGTCTTTTTATAAAAAGCCTGATTCTTTTATACAGAATGAAACCATGTCATAATCATGCTGATGTCACTGTGATGCAGTTTAAGTATTTAACAGCAGTAGCTTGGGTCAATACCACTCTCTGAGGACAGACACAGGCCAGAATTTGCTTATCTGATTCCAGTTACTGCATCCCCTAAACTTTTCCCAGATAATATTCAATCTGACTCTAGATTAACAAGTAACACTCCTCTTGGAGTTTTCTCCAAAGCCTTGATGGCATGGTTACACACAAAGCATGCCAGGCTGCCTTCCTGGCTGTTTCACTCAGAGACATCATAGAAAAGTAAGAAATGGTGGGTAATTTCTCAGGGGCAGCACTAACCCGAGGACTGGGACTTTGCCTCACCACTGGGGTAAAGCCGGATCAAATCACTGCACAGAGATTTCCCAACATGCTGCTCTCCATCAAGTGAAATGTGCTGCATCTGTCTGCTTGGCAGGTTGGACATTCGGAGGTTCAGTGGTCTTTCACCTGCAAGTTGTTCACAGCGAAACAGTGATGCATTAAAAGAAAAGTAGTATTAAAAAACAGGCAGAGACTTAAACACGTATTAATTCTATCAGCAAAGTGCATCCTAAATTCCGGCTGCTCAGGGAAGTTTTCTAGCAAAACAAGGCTTATGTAAATATACTGCTTTGCAGACTACTCCAAGGCACTGCTAGAAAGGGACCGTCAACCAGACAAAAAAAAGTAATCCTTCTTAAAAAAACCCTTTATTCTGTTCAAAAATCCTCTTGAGATACAAAAATTTTCCTCTCCCACTGCACAATCCCTCAGAGATCTTAAAAATTTCCAGTTCCCCTGCACAATGGCTAAATGGCATAAAGAAGCTTGCTCAGCCAAGGAAAGCTAGATCCATACACCTATTCTTCATGATTACTTCTGTACCTCATTGCTTGACCAATACCCACAAATGAAAATCTGGTTTTTAACACTTACTTGAATTGATTCCCTTAGTCGTCCCTCTACTACTTCACTTCAACCCCCTTAAAAAACCTAGCACTTAAAAACCAGACACAAGAACTTCTGGTTGTATTTCTTTTGTTTGTAACATTTTATCTCATTTCACAACAGTAAAAAAAAAGTGATCCAAACAGAAATGCTCAAACAAAACAAACACTCCTAAAATTAATTCAAGACAAGGAATAGCCAGTTGGTAAATCAAAAAGAACCACAGAACTGTAAGCTTTTTGAATAGTAACAAGCTACTAAGAACATCATTAGAATCTGCTTAGTGCTAAGTAATTTACATAGCCAGCTCCTCAGGTTTTGTTCCTGGACTGCACAAACAGGTAAAGAAAAAGGGGTACCAACTATATTACCTGCTTTATTTTCAATTTCCACAAAACAAGAACACAAATGAAGTGCAGCACTTTGCTTTATTTTCAAAACTGAGGATAAAGCTAGAGCGAAGTCCTGCTCTCAATAACAGCAGTGCACCCAACCTCCTTCCCTCCCCACGTCATCCCTGGGGAAAGCAGTTTGCCAGATAAACAACAGTAACACAACACAACCTGAGTGTACATCTGATTGCATTATTTATACCGTAAGCACTTCAGGGCAGAGAGAGATCTTGTCTTGTCCATTCAGTGCTCAGGGTTCTGTACCAGATAAACACCACCACTGACACGGGTTGCATAACATCAAATGTCTTTGCTGGCAGCAACGCCGTGCCTGGGAGCTACCATACCTTGTCCATCAGCATTATCTAATGACATGCCATTGGGGCTGTGCTCTTCCGAGTTCTGCCTGTAACACCCTGTGGAAAGACGTCTCTCTAACGCTGCCTGGTTGCAAAGAAACTCCATCTGTTTTGCCATCACCTTTTCCGACTGCAATTAAAACAAAAAAAGATTTCTCTCTCTATATATACATATAGCAAGTCAAAACACAGGGGGAAAAACAATATCAGATGAAAAGACTAACAGCCTAGATAGTGGTTTTTGTTGACTCATATGTACAGATGTGTGTTTTACGGTTTCTTCAAAACTATGAAGCAAACAAAATATTTTTGCACCCATAGAGATTTTCATAATGTACATCTGAGTCACTCAAGAATACTTAAAATGCAAGCTGTTGTAGTTCATCTACATAGAAATGCAACATTAAATTCTGTTCTTCAAGAACACACAAAAATCACTTCCTGCACTTTAGGACTGCAGGTTACATGAAGAGAACCTCAAGAAAAGCAAAAAAGAATGTCTTAATTATCCAGTTAGCTCTGTTCAAATATATGCCTTCACAAAGTATTCCAGAAAGTATTCCAAGAGCAATGGCAACATCTGCTAAAAACTTATGCCAAGATTTCACCAGACATCTTGGAATCTTTATTTTAGGAAACAGCACTACACAAGCTTAAAAATCTGCCATTCTGAAAGTGTAGGATGACAGTATGTTTGTGGGGGATAAAGGTGTGAAATGTCTGTCTAGAAGAAGAACAAGACCTATACACCTCTAGAGAGTGGAGCTAAACAATCCAGTGCAACGTGGGAGGGAATGGCGTCTGAATGTTTGTCATTGACTTTAATGCCAAGAGAATTCTAACTTTCACTATAATCTTGTTCTCGAGAGAATGTAAATAAGCATCTTGCAAAAATAAGGAGAAAATCACAAGTCAAGAAAGTTGATTTAGAAGAGCCGCAATGAACATAGGAACAGAAAATGTACAAACTTACCATGTACAACTGATAGGAAAAGTTAATTTCTCTTTCAGGTAATGCTGTAATTGTTTCAACTACTACAGAGCTCTATTCATGCAGAGCATTTCACTTTTCTTGGGAGATGCTGAAAGCCCTGACTTCCCACAAAAGGCTGCTTGCTCAGCATAGTTCAAGAATTTAATGTACGATGACAGCCTAACAGACCAGCAAAACCTGGGCTTCTCCAGCACAGTGGTGACCCTGACAGCAGGGTAATGACATGGCCAGTATTTACATACTCTGGCTCAGAGCTCATCAGGGTCTGCAGAAGACCACTGATAGCTCAAGCTTGGTGTTGGGAAGAAAGGAAAGAAAGAAACTATTTTCAAACAGTTTACTTTCAAGTTTGCTTTAACTTTGATATTCTGTCATTCCTGTTACCAACTTTTGAACTGTACAGTAATTTTTAAAAAGAATAAAACATTTCTCATTCATGCCATATTTGTTGTTTACCTGGGATAAAACTAGAATTTTAAATTTCAATTATACTTCTGATCACCACAAAAACCCACAGAGTCACAGATATGTTTAAGCTTTCATTAAATCTGTAGTCCATTGTTATGTGGCAGTGACCAACAAAAACTTTAAAGCATATACAAAATGAAAATAAGCTCATGTAATTATTCTGTGACATCAGAACACGTGGCATAATTGCATTTAATGTATCACAGGTTTGTATGACTGAGCACTACTTTGCAATAGCAGGTGGTAAATGATAGGGTAACACATCCATTCTCAGAAAACAGGAGGGTAACTCCTAAATGTAATATTACGTGCAAATTCGGTGATTACATTTGCCCAAATCAGCTACACAAAATAAATTTGTTGCAACTTAGCATGAAGTCCCTCCTTGGCAAGAGCTGGCAGTAGGAGATGGGTATTTTGCCTCGAGGCTGGGATACACACTACAGAAAAGACAAAGAAAGAATCGGAAACCTGTCTTCATTTATACAAAGCTTTCTGTCTGCTCAAGATCACTGCGCTTCCACCAGGCTAGGTGTTGTTTAGGAAGCCAATTTATCCTCTCGGATCCAGAGGTTCACTTATTTCCTAAACATATTGGCCGTTCTTCTTGTAAGACATGTCAGAACTGAGGACTCCAAGATCGCCTACTCTATTCCTCTCGACTCAGTAACTTGAGCTTTCCATTTATAGCGGGTAACGCAAGTAACACAGCACACACTGTACCAATACTACCCTACTTGCTCCCAACAGGCAACCACAGATTTCCAAGCCTACTATGCTGCATCTTACCTCCTTGGAACTAACAAGGGCAAAGCTGTAGTACTGTGTCAGAACAGTTTCGGGAGGTAAACCCAAATTAAGAGTGATGCAATCCCAGCTAAGCTAGGTAGCCTTTTAAAAATTATGGGAATTAATTTAGTCACCAAAACAGCAACACATCAAAACCAATGTATAAAGACACAGCCTGTGTTATTCAGTGTAGTGTAGTTGGTTTACCTGGGAATTAAGAGCTGTTGGGTCTTCACTCTTTCCTTTAGCCAAAGCAAGTGGCATTTTGTCTTGCTGATAGAGCGTCTGGACTGTGTCCTGGAAATCAGGATAACCGTCCTATTGAGCATAAAAAGAAACCAAACCAAGAGGGACATATTACTATTTTTTTCTTCATCCTCTCTGTACTCTTAGAAGAAAAAAAAAAAAAACACCTAAAAAACACATTCCTGAACTTCTGTGAAAATTCTGGACTGCAATTTACATGTTTGTGCTATCCACTTCATTTAAGTTTGTGCATAAAACACACAGAGCCCCTCCACAGCAACTGCTATACACCTAACATGGCGTAGACAATCTCATCCCTCTCCGTCTCAGGTGAATCCAGACTACCCTTGCTACTAACATTAAACTAGTTTACATTCAACCTTCACAGGCAGATTTAGGCCTATGGTTTCTGTCACTCTTCAGAAATCAAGTTTATATGTAGTCGAGGACATATACTAACCTTGTGAAACTGAGAAAAGCCTCCTGAAATTCAACATTTTTCACACAGAACCTACACTAGTATCACAAAATGAAATATCACCATTTCAGAAGTACGGTGGAAAATTTATACACTATGGGAAGCCATGATTCAGTAATTCTTCCAGTCTGAAATTCTTATGACAGGCAAATCTCTTCTGCAGCTTGCATATGTATCAATAAAGCAAATAAAGTTCCTGTGAAAGTCTGCCAGACTCCATTAAAATAAATTAATCATTGAAGCAAAGGTTCAAGATGAGGAGTTTATCCAGCTTGGTATTATAAAAGGAAAGCTCATGTGCACTAGAGGAATACCCAGAAATGTTTACAAAAGCAAAGTATAGGTAACTCTGTCAAAATATGAGAGGAAGCCAAAGATCTCAAGACAGACCCAAACCTGAGAAAAATGACATCTGTCACTGAGGTTCTGCAGACCTGGATCTCAAAAATACACCAAACTGGGTATATTTTCCTTGTAGATTCTAAAGACACATACATGTCAATAATTACATTTTTGACAATGGATAGACAAAAGGGTTACAGCCCAAGAGAAACAGAAGTCATCTTTCAGAAAAAATACAGGGGAAGGACTACAAGGTTCCCTCCACTGGCAGGCTGCCCACTGACCTGCAGAGCAGCGGTCTGACCCAAGGCAGATGGCCAGAACCTCAGCACAATGTAGCGCCATTAAACCCATTCTTTATGCTCAGGAAAAAACCCTAAAATCTGTCTGAACACTTCATATTGCTTTTGCACACCCAACATACTCCCTCACAGAACAAATAAACACAATAGCTATGCAAAAACTTCATAACCAGATAAATTGCCTGGTTATGAAGCCTCTAGCCTAAACCAGAAACAAAGGATTTGCAGCACTTTTCCACAAGCACTGACCACTTTCATAGTTAAGACCTGAATTTGTTTGGGAGAGGAGAATGATGATGTGAAGGAAGACGAGAAGCTGAACACACAAAACCCTATCACTCAGGATCTTATTTTTGCAACAAAACAGGTAACACAGTTCTTCACAACACAGTTGTGAACACCTGCCTATCCAAAGCTGAAGGCTGTTTCCCAAAGGTGGGCCTGGCTGCCTGTTGCCATCAGAAAACTCCCGGAGGATGACACGTTCTAGATCACCTTCCCAGAGCCCCTTCCCACTGCTGGCTGTCCCTGATGCCCCGTGGGATGAGGAGCACGCTGGACCAAGCACCAACCTGCTCTGCCCCACGGCTGCCTGGAGGCCCTGCTGCATGCACTGCAGCATTTTTGTTTTGCCATGCTGCTGCTCAGTTGTTTTCCAAGCGGCTTTGTGCAGCAGATGTTCCCAGTCCCACATGTGCTTTTTCGCTCCCTCTAATGACATTTTTCCTACGAAAACAGTAGCTTCTACTGCTTTTGCTGTTTTTGTGAAAAACACAAATCCCACACTTTGGTTTTCTTTTCAGCCTTCTCAGAAATAGTGGAGGTGGGGCTTTTCTCTCCTCTTCCTCCACCCATACTGGCACCAAGGGAAGACGTTTCCTTGCAGCCTCCGCTCAAGTCTCCCTGCCTGTGCCCTCCTGACTCCCACTGAGCTTTGGGAAATCAGTTTTTGAAGGCTCTTCCCGCCCCTCTTGTTCAGATGAATGGGGACACTGACACACAAAATAATTTCTTTAGACCACAGACAACAAGAATATTTTTTAAAACTCTCCTCTTTTCCTCTCTTGGCCGTTCATGCTGACTCTGAAAGGGAACCTGGTCGACCCCAATAGTGATGAACAGCCTCTCCCTCCACTTCTGCCTGATGTACCTGTGACTTGTTTTGCTTTCTAAGCTGGTGCACAACAGCTCATTGCTTTGAGTGGTGCCGGCACTGAGTCACAGAAGATGACAAAATAAGGGGTGCCCCCACCTCACAACACCTAAGCAGGAGAGATCCTTCCTCTGCAGGACAGTGTGCCATTTCCATCCCTACTCGCCTGTCCTGCTCTTGTCCAGAGCAGATTTAGGAACTATCACCCCTTTTTTATAATCTGCTTCCAAATACCAATTCACTCCACTCCTTTTTTCACTCCCTCCACACCTTTAGTCTGTCATTTGCCTGGAATTTTTTCCCCTTCTCCTCTTTACACTTCACTCCCACAGCTCACCCACCCACTCAACGAATAAGAGGGGGAGAGCTTGCAGGGGAAGAGAAAGGCTTTTACAGGTAATTTGATGTAATTCATGGCACATTGTTTCTTTGTGATGCTTGTGCGAGTTTCATATTCATGAAAAGGATAAATTTACAGCGTGGCTGCAGATTGACAATGCTGCAGCTTGCACACACAGCTCTGCTGGCTCTGCTCAAGGATGACCTTCAGAGCCTCTCTGGAGGCTTTTTTAAGTGTTATTATATTTCAGGAAATTAACTCATCTTTTTTTTAAGTAATCTTTTACACTATGCAAACAGGCTGTGAAGTCTTTCCAAATTGAAGCCCTAGTATTTTAGGCCACGCTTCACAGAGACATTAATGACTAACGGTTAAAGGAATGGTGAATCAAAATACAGAGCTCAGCCTTAAAAGAGAAAGGCAAAATAACCCTTCTCAGAAAAAAAAAAAAAGGGGGGGAAGAAAAAACCAGAAAAGAGCTAGTTTTAACAACAAAAAATACCCCATGTTCAGGTCCTCTCTGTGTTTTCATGATAGTGAGCTAACAGATCCACAGCAAAGCATTACAACTTCAAAAACAGTGTAAGGAATTCTTACCCAGAACAGAAGGAAAAATCTGCATTTGCTACCATTTTCCTTTTTACTTTCACCTTTCCAAAAAAAACCAAACCAAAACAACCCCCAAAAAAATCCCTGAACGTACTACTAAAAAAAGGACCTTTTACATTTTTTTTTTCAAAATGCAAGCCCCAGGAACCCAAAACAGCAGTGATCTACTATGTCATACTGCATCTTTTTTACATTTCATTGAAGTAAAGCCCACGATTTACAGCATACCTCAAAATTATAATGCACTGAGGTAATGCTTTACTCCTCCTTAGAAGACTCCCGAAGTTGTGAGGAAAAAAGACATTTCTGCTGATAACAATACAGGTAATTTCAAAATTAATAATGGTAGGCTATCAGATTAAAGAATATTTAATTCAATTTAATTTTCAATTTCTTATTTTGGAAAAATGACCTATTTCTGAAATAGTCATTTGTACAATTAGGACATGAAATTTTCACAAGCATTTTAAAATATAACTGGTAATTTTAGATAAAACAAAACCCGAGTAAACATCCTCTCTCAGAATTATTGAATTAAAAAGGGTATAAAAGAAGCAGGCCTTCCAGACTCTTAAGATTTCACCATGCAGAAAACAGGAGAATACACATCCCCTAAGGCTGTCCAGACTTCCTGCTCTCCAGAAAACCTTGAGTTTCAGCCTGTTTTTTTCAGGATTTTAATTTTACACTTTCTTTCAATGAAGATCCTGTAAAAAACAGCACCTCCCTTGCAGTGTGTCATTTTAGACACTTGCTCATCATCAATTATTACTGAATGAAGGAAGAACTTCCTAATGCTGAAATCTAAGTCATTGAAATACTACTTCAAGCAGAGGAGTGGCTCCCCACCAGCTCTTACAAATCAGGGCCAGACTGAACAAAAGAGAGGAGACTCAAGCAACCATCCTGCAACATGATGGTCTGTCGCTGTTGAGTGCTAGCCGAGTGCAAGAACCAGACTGGATCGGGTGAGGCGGAATTCTCATTTTATTATTTAATTCTAAAACTTATATAGACTTTTAAAAGTTTCTCTGGATTGGGTCAATTCAAAACCTCCCCCTAGGCCCATAGGCCAGGCAGAACTGCCCATCTTTCCAGAGACAGTTTCAATAACATCCAAACCTTATCTTTATTTATAGAACACAGGGAGAAGAAGAGAAAAATTCCCATGGGAAAGAATCTGTGCTACCACAATGGTCAAGGCTGATAATGGTGAAGCTGGATAAAATTATTTAATGCAGCTTTTCCCTGCTCTTTTTTGTGGATCAAAGAAGAAGCATAGGTCAAAAGCAAATCCTGACACACATAAATGACATTACTGACGTCTCAAAGCCACCAGTAAATCCTCATTACACATGTATATTTTGCACTACATAAACCCAAAACTACAATAGTATATGGGCTGATGGAACTTAATAAATAAGATGAATTCCTCTGTACCTATTCATAACTGCCTTTTCAAAACTAACTGCTCTCACCATGGTTTGCCTCACAGGAAAAGCCTTTGTACAGGTAAAAGCATTGCAGTACTGAAAAAAAATTAAAGCCTTCCTACATACAGTGCTTCATTTGTCACAGAATGCATTACATATGAGAATTACATTTCAGAATCTGTTGCAATTTTCCTCTACAGTTAAAGAATACATCACCTATCTGTGTCACATACAAATCTAGCTCAGGTCTAGCTCATATTCTAACATACATTTAACCTTTTGGAGTAGACAGTACAATAAAAAACACCCACAGTGCTAAGGATAAATTAGATACCCACGTAACAGTGAAACTGTAATTTGTTTAAAGTACAAATTAAAAAGAAAGATCTGTTATTCTTATCAGGTATATAGGTACACATATGTACACCTGACTTTTTTTAATTTTTACTTTTTTTGTTAAAAGTAACTTTTTAAAAGGCCTCAAATTTCCCTTCCAGCAGTGGTAACTGAAGAAAAAGGTAAGCTACATACACGCTGCTCCTGCACTCTTAACGAGAAACTCCCATCATCTCCCTAAGCAACATCTTGTGCAAGTGTATACATTACCCATGTATACATGCATTTGACACAAAACTCATTACAAAAACCTGTAAATTAATATTTACAGGCACAACCATTTGTGTTGAGATTTATAGATTTTCATTAGTTTTTGACTTTTCAATATGATCAGTGTCATAATTTATGGCATAGTCAGAGATGGCTAACATCCTGCCATCAGTCCTTATCCAGAACTCTGTATTTTGGACATGATCAACAGCTGACTCCAGTGAATTAGGCAAACCCCACCTCATGCTGACTGAAAAGCAGGAATGTCTTCCTTTGGGAAGAAGACATTTCCTACAGTGCTCAAGCTTCTTCCACCACAGGAAGTCAGTCAGTCCCATTCCTCCCCTCCTACTCACTCTGAGTGCAAAACACAGAGAGTATCTTTACCATTAAACAAATCCTACTCTTTACCCCTGCTCCTACAGGTTTCTCCATCAAGCACTTACATTTAGAGAGACAGTGGTGATGTTCTCCCACCCTCTCTCTCTCTCTCATACCCATCAACTGTCTATCAAATGTTTTTCTGACAAATTTCCTTAAGACAGATCCCTTCAAAACAAAACTGAATTTTAGCATGCACAGGTCAAAATACAGGAGTCACATTACTGTACCTCTATCTTGATTCTCTTTGGTGACAGCTCATCCCTTTCTCCACATTTAGATCTAGAAAAGAAGACACATACACGATCAGTAAACAGCACATTAACCCTGACCATCAATAATAATGAAAAGGAGTCAAGGAAAAAAAATAGATCTGGGAAGAACAAGTGAGATGCACAAAAAAGCGCCTCCAATTCACTTTGACATGGCAGTGAAAGTCATTCAAGTATAGAGGAACACAAGCATTCTGTGTTGTTTTCAGAAGCATCAAGAGGTTCATGGATTCTTCCTTCCAAAGAGGAAGGAAAGCACAGAGAATTACAGAAATGCCCTTGGCATTGCTTATCCAGGATGGATGTATATTTACATCAATCTCTATGGAAGAAAGGGGAGCAACGGAAAATTTTCTAGAAGTGTAGAAAAACGTACTTTGAAAGGATATTACATTACAGGCAAGGGAATTAACATTTAAAAATCTAAAGAAAGTATCAACACATTCAATCATACTTACTAATTCTAAGATTTTAATTGTATTTAAAAGCTGTTGAGCCTTTGTCACCATTTTATAACAGCAGTTCATTTAACAGCAACAACTGAAATTAGGTCTCAGCCTCAGTTCCTTTAAAACATGTTTGCAAAGCCACTCTCTGTGACCTTATCTTTTTGGCTAACAAGCCAAATCTGTGTATGGAAAAAAGGAAATTGATGCTTTGAGCATCTATGGCTACTCTGCCAATTTACATTAACCTTAAAACACATTAATGCCTCAAATGCTTGAAATACCAGCCTCTCAGATGCCTCTCAACATGCACTATCCTCAAAATACTTGGAAAACTAGAGAGCAAATAAAAAGGTAATTCAAGACAGCTCAATCTTATCAGTTTAAAAGCTTCAAGACCCAAATAGCATTTTCCTCCTTTCCTCAGAAGAGCACTTTGCTGGCTGAAGAGCAAGAAGAAAGCGTCTCTAGTGCTTCAGAAGAAATGCCATCAGCCTGCTTGCTTAGTTCCCCGCAAGTAAAGACCCTCTGAGTTAATGAAGCCTTACTTGGTGGTCCTGTAGGTGTACTTGTAGGTGACCTCCCGAGAGATTTGCCGGGCCAGGGCGAAGAGCTCATCTCTCCTGGTCAACAAGGCGTTATCTTTCACACACAGCTGGGCAGCTGCTTCGTTAACTGTTAGCTGCAAATCAAACAAACAGCCACTCGTGATTTTACGTACTTTCACCTACTGCGCTTGTAAAAGCACCTCTTCTGAAGCAACAGAAAATTTTGATGGCAAGTAAAATTACCTGTAATTGTACACTAAACCCTGGAGAGCTTCTTCAGTTTATTTATATTCCTTACTAAACCAGGTAAGCCTTTGGGAAAAGATATGAATGTAGTTGGTGCATAAAGTAAAACATTATTGTAAGACTGTCTCAATGTGCGCTGCTTTTTGCCTCATCCCAGCATTAATTAAATCGCAGTATAAAACAGTAGCTCTGAACGTTCAGAGTGTTTGGCTCTCAAAGCCTGGCTTACAGGGAATACTATTTTTATAAACGCAATATGCCCAGGACTTGGGGAAAAAAAACCAACCACCCTGACAGTGTGGGTACAGATGGCTTTCCCTGGTGAATACAGAATAAATTCTGTAGAAGGTGATGGTTTAAGAAACGATTAAACTTTTTTTAGCTATGCTTCTCACCCTCGTGTTTGTGAAGACTATCTTCAGACATGAATCAAATGTAACTTGTTTCAAGGATGTTTTCCTGAGCCTGCCAGGACACATTTCTAGTGCCTCTGCTGCTGGCAAAAGATTCATAAAGAAGGGGGGGAAAAAAAAGCCTGGAGTTGAGGCTCAAAATGGTTTTGCAATGCTCTTCAGAAACCTACAGGAAGTCGTGATACTGTCATGAATGATATCAGCTTAACAATACTGCTTTCTGAGAAGCCTATGGTTAGCAGTATGGACACAACAACATTATTAGTGCAATGAGAGACACAAATCGAGATGCTGGAGAGGCTATTCCAAGCTCCTTCCACAGGAAGCAGAGCTTGAAGAGACTTTCTCACTTTTTCCTCAGCTGAAGAACAGCCAAAATGTGTAATGAGGCATAACAGCAAGAGGCCAACAGAATACTACAGGTGTTTTGACCAAGTGCCCACAACTCTTCCTACTCTTTAACTTCTAGAAATTAAGCTGCTTCGATTAGGCTTGGCTTCTGGCAAAGGAGCACAGCTGCTTTGGAGCTACTGTCAACAGTATGTTCTGTATGTGTCCCAGGCTAGTGAATATTCCGGAGCAGCTCTGTTTCCACAGCACAGTCAGTACATCCATGATGGATGGAGACGTGCCATCCCTGACCCTCCATCTGGCAGCGCCGGGAGCAGCCGCACAGGCAGGACAGCACCCGTGCGACCTCAGACACCCAACCCACTGCTCCCACAGACCAGCAGGTCTGCAGCTACAGGGTGTCTCCTGGGAGAGGGCCAAGAGCTCACCCCTTCACCCTGCTGTCTACCACACTGCAGTGTTACCTGTGAATTAAACCAGAGAGGCCAGCAGCTCACCCGAATCGCTGCACGCTCCATCCCTGAAGGATGGAAGCTGTCACAAGACATGAACAACACACAGCCACGCTGTCCTTCGCCATGGGGCTTGATGGCATCCAAACTATCAAACATTTATTTTGCCCAGTGTGACACCTGTTCTCCAGGAAGGTTGGAAAAACAAAAACATGTATCAAGAAGAGTCGAGATTTTTCTCTCAGCAGCCTGTGCCTGTGCAGTATTTCTGGTAAAATCTCACACAGAACTGCTGCTCCTAATACTTCATAAGCAATTTTTCCTGTGTTTAGCCTAAAAGCCTCTGATCTCAGCAGGGCATTTCCTATGGTACCTAAATGTTAATCAGAGCACAAACTTGTTTTTAACAGGCAAACTAGATATGTTGCCTGATCCCTTAGCATCTGTAGAGACAAAACCCCAAATCTCACGGAGATCAGATGTACAAGGGCGCAAACAGGTTCCTATCTTCCTACAATACAGGGTACTAAAATAACAAACTATAACCCCTTAGACAGGAACAGCTGTTCTACAACGTCTGTCTTTTCAGAAAAAAACACAGAGGGGAAAAAGATACAATATAAGATTAATACAACACCGATTAAAAGAATTACCAGCCAAAGCAGGCATTAATTTCTCTAACAGTGATAGCTATTACTTTGCCAAGGATGAATAATATGGCTAATGCTTACAAAATAATTTGAGATATTTTTTATCCCTCAAAGTGCTGAGAGGTTGCAAAGAGCTCAAATGACTGAAAATGCTTTGGGTAGTTGTAGGCAAATGCTGTTTATCCTAATATGTGAGAAAAGCCAAATGTTTATTTGCTTGTTTTTCCTGGTTTCCTCTTTCAGGTCACATTCAGACTTAGTGAATTGAAGTGCATCATGGCTTCCTGCCTTTTCAGGAAGCATAATACTGCAGATACAAAGCATTGCATGCCTAAAAATAAAGATTCTGTGTGCTGGAAGCCTTAAGGATATGGAGCAGCACATAACCATACAGGAGAGGGATGGGTATACTTCCATCTGACGGAGTTCACAGATTCCCCCACTAGAAACCACATAATTAAATACCAAACCGTACTGTTTTGGTGAGTCAGCAAAAGAAATGGAAGAGACAAAGCTAGACAAAATTTATTGCTTGTTTTTCTAATTCCCCTGAACTGGATTTTTTTCCGTTTTATAGGTACCGAGACAAGCACTGAAATATTAACATGCAAATTACAAATCTGACTCAAACTTGCAGGGGTCACCGAGTTCAAGGACATGCCTTGTACTCATCCCTCCTCCAGTCCAACTTTAAACATTAAGTGCTCTCTGTGTTTGAAAAGCTGTGTAATACTGAAACAATGGGATGGATTAAGGACAGCATGTTTATTAGTTTTGGAATGCCTTCAAAAGATTCCACATCAGATTTTATTTCAGATTAGTGCTTTATGCAAATACTCCTACCAGGAGCACACACTTCCAAACCAGCCCAGTGTCTGCAGCTCTCACAGGCCTCTAATGGCTGCTCCAGCCCTCTGAGACACTTCAGTGCTCATACTGAAACAAAATATTCTCACTAATTCACCACTAATAATTCTGCCAGGTTTGATTTTAATTTGCATGCAACTCCTCTGTGCTTGAGGAGCCAGAGATACCCTAATCTTTACATTAAAAAGCTAACCACTATTTAAGCTTTCTAAATTCATGCTGAAGTTTATTCAGCTGTTCCTTGCAAGCTGCAAGGAGAAACCTTGAACTGCGAGGCAGAATGACAGCCTTGGAATGTATTAACACGTGCAGAAAAACAGTCTCTGGACAAGCAGAAACTTACCTTCCTGGTTGTTTAAGGTCCTTCCTTCTGAGCAGCAAATTGTTTAAGCCATCAAAACCAAAAACACACTGAGGCTGAGTTTATGAAAGGCAAACTCTGGTTTAGCAGATTTTAAACAAAAAAAAAAAAAAGGTCTTGTTGCTGCTATTTACTTTCTTCCTTGAAAAAGAAATTAAGACAAAACTGCTCAAGACAAAACTTTGTGAAATCCTGCCTCTTTAAGCCAACAGTAAACCAATTATGAGCAAATTCTTCTTGCTTGCATGTGTGCAGTTCCCATCAAGTTCAGCGAGGCCCCACATGCGTAAGTGAGGCATAAGTCAACCACAGACTCCTTTGATCTTGTGCCCTTAATCACAATAGCGATAGAAATATTTCCTAAAGCCAAACCATGCTCTCATTCCATTTTTAAACGTGGTTTTACAATGATGTAGTAAAGATCTGCAGTGCAATACTAAAAAAAATTAACAAGGCAGAGCAGTTGTCCTTTCTTCCAATTCATTGCTATTCCGCTCCTTCAATTACTGCCCCAGTGTTCATTCCTCCTGCTTTGCACAGCCACTCCTGAGCCTACACAAAAGGTGCCCCTGGAGCCCACCGTCCAGTACACTGCTGGATGCCAGAAAATTATCCTACAAGAAGTCTGCCCAGATTTCAAAGCATTTTCTGCAGTCGCTACCCCAGAGAGAGGTTGTGAAAGCACACAGCCACACATGCTGCACACCTCCACTGCCTCCATCCTCAGGTGGGGAGAACCCCGTTTCTCCGAATCCTGAATCTGCAGCCATGTACACAGGACATCTACACAATTAATCCTTTCAAATCCTGCCTCCATCTCATACACAACTTGTTCTGTTACAAGAGAGACTTCTGCAAGGTCAGGGGAGTAAGATGAGATCTCGTCTCGTACAGTGGATGAATTCATAGATTATAAGTGTTTGACATAAAGTCACAAAGCACGTAAGTGCAAGCTGCACAACTAGAACTGTGTGGTAGGAATGTGGCTGACTGCTGTGCAAGTGTCTCCCCAGTCTGCAGTAAAAGCCCTTGTCAAGTCACTGCCGGTGATGTGCAGTTGCCTTATAAATGTAAATACATAAGCAAAAATGTAAAGAAATACGCCTTGTTTCCTTCTGCCCTTCTACTCAGACACATAAAGAGAACTCAGTCTTATGCTATGGATCACACACCTACAAAACTTCTCCTTGAAGCGAAAAAAGGCTAAAGCCAGTACAGTTTCTTTGGCACTCCTGTAACATAAACACTGCCTTTCCTTTTGGGAGCTACGCCTTACATGCCAAATTTTAAATCCAACTGAAGTTTTGCAATCACTGTTAACTGTGAAAATGCTGATGCAGCATTCGTATCAACAGTGTTCTGGCACTGCTTTGAATTAATGTTTGTTCTTCTCTTGTACTGTACTTTGGCTCTAGGAAACTACTCCCCACACAGACACACCTATTGCATTACAACACACGCAGTGTGAGCCTCAGGAATGCCACAAGAGGAGCAAGGGAGGCCCACGTGGACTTTCAAAGACAAGAGGGAAGAGATGCTACTGAGGGATTAAAGGACAAACATTCAGATTACAGCCACCCATGAATAGTGGACACAGTCCTTTGCCTTCCTTCTCACATAGTCTGCACATCACTTGACACACTTAAGACCACTGTGCCAAAAAAATACCACAGGTTGTATAATTGAGCTTCATCCCAATCCAAACAAACAAACAAAAAAAATCCATGCCACTGGGTTTAGGGACCTCGATGACAGAATCCTTTTTAACTCAAGTGCACAAGCTACAGAGCAGAGTCTTGAGGTGAGGGAAGACAGCAGAGGGTAGTAACCACATCAGACACAAGCAGTTTTAGTTACTGATCTTCCTAACAAGTCTGCTCTCAAAGCTGCAAGGAAATATCATAACAGGACCTCTTTTAAAATGTACCAAGTCCTTAGAATCCCAAAGGCCATGCTCAGTGCAGTTCTGGTTGCTATTTTGGTGCCAAACTTTCTAACCCTTCTGTCTGACAGGCCGCACCAGCGACCAAGCAGTCTGATGACACCAAGCTGAAATCAGCACGTGCCCACACCCACCCACAGAAGGGGACTTGTGCTGCACCTGAATTTCCATGTCGGGCCAGGACTGCCTACAGCACTCAACACACAACTTTCAGACACACAACTCTCATCAGCCACCAAGGAGTGCCCATACAAGAAGCGTACTCCGTAAACACATCTTGTCAAAGGTGTAGGAATAGGGGAAGAAGCCCAGTGCCACTCAAGATGTTTTACCTCATGGAGGGTGAGATGCTTGCCATCCTTTCTTTTTGAGTCAAATCTGCCATATATTGCACTGTACTTCCTGATCTCCTCCTCTTTGTGAGGGTCATCGTCACTCATCTCAAAGATGTGACCAATCATCTTTGCCAGTTTCTTATTTGTTTTCAGTAACTCCTTGACTTCATTGGAGTCACTTTTGGGCAGGGAGGGAACCATACGTTCTACACATTCAGCAACTGACAGAGCAGCAGCAGCATCCAGGGTCTCGCTGTTTTCCTTTGGTGAGGCTGGAGAGCCAAGGTCAGCCGGGGAAAGGCTGTGCTCACTCTCTGTGGTGTGGTGTCCTTGCCAGAGCCTCGGTTCGCTGCTGCTCTGCAGTGATAAGCTCCCCACCACATCAGATTTGCTCGTGCCCACGCTCTGCACGCACGTCGTGGCAGCGCATTTCGGAATCTTCAGGTGAGGCTCTCTGGTGCTGCTGTTCCTTTCGTAACTGCTGCAGGATATCCCCAGCCACGCAGGAGACCCTTCTGGCAGCTTATATATTGGAATGCTGCTGACTGGTAAGGAGGTGAGAGGCTGGTTAAAAAGGCCAGGGTTTGTGACCCAGTCCCTCAAAGCCTTCTGCAGCCGTCGGACATGAAGTGGCTTGCTAGCCATACCTACGAGAGCCATTATCTCCAAAAACTCCTCTTCACCTGCTTCACAGAGCTGCTGGACATCATCACCACCCTGCTGAATGAAGGCATCAAAGTAGAATAAGAGATTTGCTTTTTGTAGTATTCGATACAGCTGCAATTCTCCGAGGGTTCTGGGTAGAGCTGACGCCATCACGGATGACGGAACCTGCAAACAGTAAAAACAGAGAGCAGATGAGCACCAAAGCACTGACATCCAGATGCGCTGTCCCACCGCCCATCTTTCCCCAAGGCTGTCAACTCAGAGGACAGCATTTCTTTCTCTCATTACAAGAACACACACAGAAATGAAAAAGGGGCAAAAGCTCTATTTTTTGACTTATTAACTTAACAGAAACATTTTTGAAAAAAAACAAATCAGCAGATAGTTGTGATGCACCTACAAAAAAGATGATTCAAACACGAAGCTAGCTTGTTTTCAACATTCCCACTTCATGTTTATTCCCAAGAATGTCAGTCAGTATCGCTCACGGCTTCTACTCGATTCTCTTTTATATCTTAAGATCAAAATGATCACAAAACACATTCTGAAGAATTACAGAATACTTGATTCCCTGAAGAGAAAAGCTCACCAGTTTCAATTCTTCTTAATTGTCGCATCATTTTTCCCCCATAGAAAGTGTGGAGGACTGTAAAAGGAAAGCAAAATGCTTCACAGAACCCCAGAGGATTAATGAAGCTGGGTCAGTAAAAGAGTGTTTAAGAACCAAGTATTTCTACAGTTTTACCTGTTTCACATAAAAAGGACCTAATGCCTCTGCTGATCTTAATTATGGCAGCAACTGCTGCAGACAAAGCAAAAATACTGATGGATTCCAACACATATAGTTTAAAAACCTCAGTTAGAATTTACCTGCCCGTTTCATTTGCTAACAAGGCTGCCTTGTCACTGACACTTGAGAAGTGAAATACCACTCAGCAATACAGCAATTGTGCTTAAAGGCTCCCAACAGACAGACCGCTGCGGCGTTCAGCCCTTACAGGGGCAGGAAAAAACATGTGCACAAGTTTCAACTTCATAAACCCCTTATCCAGTTATACCACAAATAATAAACTCCTCGGAGAATTCTAAGATCTCACACACACACCTCTTCACACTACGGTGGCTTTCACAGGCACAAGCAGATAATTTCCAGTATTACTGTATTACGCTAAACCACCAATCAATAAGGTCTAAAGCATGTAATTTATAGTTGGTTGAGAAAGTAACAGAACTAAAACATTGAGCAGGTCTGCTAACATTGCTCTGGCTCTATTATCACACTGGACTTGAAAAAACACACAGTAGTAACCTAAAAAACAACACCTACAGAAAGATTTGCAAACGCTGGGGGAAAAGTATTTTAATAATGTGCAACTCCCCTTCCTCCAAAACTGCAATGCAAGCAAATACATGGGCTATGGGGCATTGGGAGATTGGTAATCAAAAGTAAAACTCAGAGAGAAATTGTTTTTACAGTATGTGCTTCTGCACATTGAAAAACATGTAAATATTGTAAAAAAATGGTTTGGGGTTTTTTTACAATACGAGCCTTTTCTTCAGCAAGTAAAACATACAGATAAAACAAGCAGAGCACAGCTTCTATTCAGGAGGCACCTGGAAGATCAGGCTTTTGCTACAAAATTCTGATTTAACTCTATTAGAGAAAAATAAAATCAAGAGGCCAACAGAAACTTTCCAGAAATGTATGCAGCAGCAACAGGATACCTACAGCCAATCTCTTCAGGAAGAGAGATGGAGCCCGGGGAAAAAAAACCACCCAAAACCATACAAAACCCCCAAACCACTAGCTGAACATATCATTCCTTGTGTGCCGGAACGTGTAAAGCAGAAGGGACAGCAAAAGCAGTTTAGATTGGAGCAGCTACCTCAAGGAGCTGCCGGTGAGTTTAAGAGCTAATAAACAACACTCTTTGAAACTCAGGGTGAAACTGTAAACATTTAAGAGCTACATAGTTTAAAAACACAGTTTGGCTTCGGAAATAAGAGTTAACTGCAGAAAATCAATCACATATGTCTACACTCAAAGATACAAGAAACAAAATGGAAAATGAGGAAAATAACTTAAAGGTAACCCTTTTCAGGGCACAGAATTCACTATTTTAAAAATCTCATTACTTCACTAAATTTCTCAGCAAAATCCTTCCACTCTTGACAAACTTTGTCAAGACAAACAAAATTAACAGCTTATGGTTTAGTGGCATTTCGGTAAACTGTTCCTACCATCCCATTTCAAATGATGCTGGCTTTTCACCATCAATACCACAAATTAACTTACATAACTTTTAAAAGAAGACCCATTTCCTCTGAAAGTCATTCATCTTAGCACAGAATCTACATAAATCTACATAAATGGACTCTTTGCAGAGAGCTAAATTGAATCTTGGGAGGACGGTGGCAGTGAAATTACACACAGCCTAAGAGCTCCAGGCAAGCCGTGGAACTGAACTCATTTTTCCAGCCCACAGGCTGGAAGAGCAGCACCAGTCCACAAGCAGCCTTTACCTAGAGGCTTCTAATCAACAAATCTCCTCATGACAGATAAAACTGGATTAATATGTACTATGGAGGCGTCAGCAGCGAGTCCACGGTTCAGACTGCATTGAGATTTGCATTTAAAGCAAGACTGAAATCCCTTTGTTTCGTACTTTACAGACCCATTCTGTTTTTCAAATTCAGTACAGTAACTCCTGAGAGGGCCGAGCAATTTTTCCACGTATGACTGCTACTGATTTCTGCAGAGAAGGAATTTTCAAACACTCCTCCTTTTGACCTCTTTTCTCCTTGCATTAAACAGAGCTCCTCCAGCACTCACCTCAATGCCATCCCGAGTTATTTCTAAACTTTAACAAGGGGAAGGCTCCCTCCCCCTTCCGAGACAGCCTCTCCCGCCGCCAGCTATGCTGTTTCTCCAGACATGACCGGTCCGGTCCCTGGTTCGGCCCAGCTCACAGCCTACAAAGCCCGGGAAGCAGCTATGTTAGTCCACCTGCAGGAGTAAGATGAGGCTTAGGAAGAGGACAAGCAACAAGCAAGGAGTGCTGAGAGAGCAGCACAGCACTGCCGGAACCTGAGGAGACCGTTAACCCAAAGGACACCCGGCACTGCTGCTGCTGCTGCTGGCTCTGCTCACCCGGCCGGCTACGCAAAGCCTTAGCACACCCACTCAAGTCTCAGCGCCCCACATCTTGCAGGTGACCTTTAAGCTGTAGCTAAGAGACCTGAAACACTGCTTTCCACCACTGTTGTCATTTCTTAGGGCATTGGGGACTGTGCTTTTGGGGCAAAGAGTGAGCACGAGAAGAGGTTACACAACAAGAAGACACAGGGCAAGCTCACAGCCAGGACACTTGTGTCTGCTCCTCACCAGGAAGAGCATCTTGGATAAGGCCCTGGGGCACCAATGTGTGATCCCCCTCTTCTGCAGCCTGCTTGATAAGTCTTAGGCTGTCTAATCTGTGATCCCAAACCAACCTGGTTCAGGAGTAACAGCCTGGTCATGTCCTCTGGCAAACCCTAAGAAGCCAGCCAGAACGATCTGGTGCTTCAGGAGTGAGCAGGTACATCTAACACATGGTCAGCTGCAAACCCTTTTTCCAGCAAGAGGCAGGAACGCAAAGCTGGCACGGGGAGGTCTACAGGAATAAATGAACACAGCCCTGGCACTTGAGCTGCTACTTCTCCCCCTTCTTTGCTTGCTGTCCATACCAGTGAGAAGTGTCAGAACACACAGGGGAGAGCAGCCATCTCTTACGTTTTTCACATATAGAACAAAGAAAGAAGCCAGAAAACTCCCCACAGCAGACAAAGCTGTTTAAAATACACTCAAGGCTGCATACTGTTATAGCCACGGGAGAACCAGGAAATCACAAGTTAGATTTTCACTCAGCCTTTGCAACCCACAACCATGCATTCTGATTTTCCACATTACCTCATTCACATCCACAGCCCATCACCCCACATGCCATGCCCTCCTCTCCAAACGCTGTCTGTCACCTTAACTCTGACCACAAACATAACTCCTGGGAAAAAGGAAAACAAAAACCACAGAGACACCACAGAGCGCTCTTAAATATTTGTAAACAGCTAGTGCAGGAATCACAACCTATTCCGGCTCCCTCTATCAAGACAGCGGGCAGCGGCAGTAGCAGCCCCGCTCAGCATCTTTAACCACGAGAAAACACCCGTTCCTTCTCCGTTGTGCCCGCTCCGAGCTCGGAGCCGCACACTTCCCGGAGGTGGCAGGAAGATACGCGGCTGAAGAAGGCAGGTGGTGGATGTGGGTGAAGCACCGGGAGAAGGAAAACTCGGGAGCTGTGGGATGTAGGCATGGGACAAGGACTTCACGAGCAGCTTTCCTGCTTTTTAAGGCTGCACTGGAAGTAAAAGCAACCGAGCAACTCTAACTGATTTTTAGAGATTTTATTTCAGGTGAATTCTAATTGAGCTGTCACCAATTAAATTAGGAATACAAGAAGAAAGTGTGAAACATCACATCCCTGTATTTTAGGCAAAAGTGATTATTTCATAATGTATCTTGATCACTTTGGGCGTTTTGAAAAGTCTCTGAAGACAAACTGGGTTTGGGTTTGAGAGCTGGCTGCTTTGCATATTCATTACATTTCTGCAGCGTTTCCAAAGGACTTTTAGCAGGAGGAGAAAATTACACGTAGCTGCAGAAGAGAGACTTCGCAAATTAAATAGTCTTGTCTAGCTCTGAGATGTGCCAAAATACAGCCGATGAGTGAGCTCCGCGTTTACGTACAAATCCGTACCTCGCCGCAACTAATGAGAAACTTGAAACGTGCAAAAACACCCTCGCGTAAGGACGAGACGAGCGCACAAATACCTCCAGAGCAGGGTCCCGCACCGCGGGATGGAGCCCACGGGAAGGAAACCCACAGCGCGGGCACAGACGGGGGGCTGCGGTCCCCGCACAAAGTTCGCGGCCGCCAAGCCCGGTGACAGGAACCTTCCCCGGGGTTCCTTCTCCGTCGGGGCTACCCCGCGGGGCGCCGCCGCGCCCGGACAACCCCTCGCGTCCGAGCCGGGGAGGGACACGGCCCCGCAGAGCGCGGGGGGCGGCCGGTGCCACACCGCCGCCCCCCGCCC
>VZTH01006317.1:1016254-1100682 GCA_013397815.1 Aleadryas rufinucha
CCCCCCGCGCCGCCCCCGCGGGAATAACGCGGCTCCCAACTTCCCGCTCGGTCCCGCAATGGAAAAACACCCCGGGAACCGCGCGGAGGGGCCCCTGCCGGTGCGGCCGCACCGCCCCCCGGGGCGGCGGAGGGAGCAGAAGGGGCCGGCCTGGGGTGCGAAACGCAACTGTGCAGAAACCGGTGCGAAAGTACCAAGTATCAATTCAAGCGAGGAGAAATGAGAGCGTGTATTTGTTTTACTGATGGAAAATTGGTTAAACTATGTGTTTTTAAGTAAGTCATGTTTCAGTGATAAATTAAGTAATAAGTAATAAATTAAGTAACTCATATTTAGTGCAGATAACAATAGAAAAAAGCATTAAATGGGTGGAAAAAATTAGCAAGTGAGGGAAAAAAAGGCTCGATAAAATACGCTTGTCTTGTAGGCAACGTCCAGCTCTGCCTAGAGCTAGGAATATCTTTCACACAGGGCTTCCTTTCCTTTTTCCTTGCCTTCTCATCCGTACCTTGGCTCTCTTGCACCTCATGGCTGTTTGACTGAGCAGGGACAGGCCAGGCAGGAAGCAGAGTCATGACCTGACTCCTTGGTAAACAACTCCAAACAAAATTGAATTTCTCCTTCAGTTTTTCCAATAGAAGGCTGAGGCTTTGTAGCATCCATGTCAAATCACTGTCACCAAAACTACACAAAAACATCTACAAATTAATATATGATCTAGGAACAAAGTTTTTAAAAGTTTTCTAAGGATGCAGGACTGCATTCTGGAGCTGGGGAAATGCAAGCACCCTTTTTTCATACCCTTTTTATTTTGTAACACCCAAACTCTAAAAACGTGCATTCCTGCATGGGGTATTTCCGTGTTTCCCAGTTGGTTGTGACCCTGGATGGCGTTAGGCCTGCTGGCAGTGGGGCTGGCCGTGGGGCAGGGCGCTGGCGGGTGCCACACAGGGCCCCTCTGTGCGTCCCTGGCCCTGCCCACGCAGGCACAGCGGGGACGGGTGGGCGGCTGGCGGGAGCTCTGTCTGCATTGCACACCCTGACCCAGAGCAGGCACGCTGCTCTGCAGCCTGCTGGAACCTCCGTGCTCCGAATTAGCGCTTGCCCAATCCTAAAATCACCCCGCAGGTGAAGCTGACGCTGACTGCACACAAGGGATGTTGCCTGAGGAAAAGTACCTGCTGCCTGGAGGAACGAGCAGCACCTGCCCCTAGAGCCCCTCTGCAAAGCAGAGTGTGGGTCAGCCCAGCTTTTCCCTGAAACTGGAGTGACTAGGGATGTCTCCTCGTCTTTGGGGTGTGATCCAGTATCCCAGCAGAGCAGACGAGGAGGCAGAGGCAGCTTTTCTCCCTGGCATGCTGTGGTTCCCATGAGAAAACTCCATTGCGCATTGCCCAGCAAAACCACAAAAATGTTCACAGCACTGCCTCCTCTCCACCCACTCAAAATGTTTTTGCATATGCCTCTAGGCACTACAATCATGGTAATTAAAGCCGTAAAATATTATTAGTATCGCACTTCTATAGACTTTTCGTCCTAAATGCTTTATATACCATGCAACAGAAATTCAGCCACTCCTATAGAAAAAAGGAGCAGGAACGATGCACGTCAAGGTGGGAAGCCAAATTTTCACCAGGAGTGCCCAACACAAATCCCTTCTCCTGCCAGAAGCTCCCGGGACATCGCTGATGCTGTGCTGGGACTCAGAGGGGGGTACTGCCTGCCTGGGACTGGGAGTGTGTATCCTAGGGACAGAGAGACTAACAGCACTGCTCCGGGAGCGTTCGGATGGATTTGTGGAGATTCTCACACCACTTGGCTGTGCTTCCAGAGGCTGCTGGTGAGTGAGGTGTAACTCAGCCCTGCCCTGGGCTACTGAATGTATCAGGGCAGGTATAGGAAAGGGTTGAATAGACTGTAGTCCCCGCTGTAGTGTGTCCTTAGGAACATGAACAGCAGCATATCTGCTCCAGTCTGACATCTCACTCTGGGGAAGAGGACTAGGACAAACGTGCTCTGCTGTCTCCCTTCACCAGTAGATCTGAGAATGCTGGGCAAAAAGCCAGAGTCAGCCAACAAATTGAGATTTTCCCAACAAAAAGCAGGAAAGTGTTTTTAAAGTGTTTTTTAGCATTGTCCTATCATTAACATTCAGACACTTTCCTGTCTAGGTACTGTTTCTGCTTACATCCCACAGTGGACACACAAGCTCTGAGTCTGCTCCCTCTCCCATATGTCCTGACATCTGGAGGTCAAAGTGTCCTTCAAATGTTGCCCTGTATAAATGGGAAGGGAGGGATGGATAGAGTTCTGTTAATTTTATAGCTGTTCTATACTCTTATATTTCGGTATTGAAATGGTTGTAGTGTACTGAGAGTAGGTAGGCAAAAGCAAAATATTGTAACACTAAGTGAATAAAACACTAAACAAATGATGAAGGTGGCAGAACCTCACCTCTATCTCAGATCTCCTTTCCTTCCTAAAATGCTTTCAAGCTAGGAAATAAATGCCAAAATTTAAGGCCCTTACCTAGTGTGGACTACCTAGTGTGATCTTCATGACAGAGGCCCTACAGGGAGCTGAAAAGCTTTTGATGAACTTCTAGTGTAATGTTTAAAGAACACACGCACCCTTGCACCCACATAAACCCACCCAACCTTCTACACATGCTTCTTCTACCACCATGCTAAGGTACTTGGGTGGAAATCATTAAAATTCTGGCCAATTCCACGAAGTGATTTGGTCCCTCGAGACCTCCAAATAGCAAGGAATGGGTTCATCTGCGGCACACGCAGATTTCCAGGCAGACATGTTCTGCCGCTCCTCAAGGACTCCGCGCAGCCAGTGCTGCTCAAGCAGTCGTGGCCCAGCGGGCTCGGCCAGGGGCAGAACATGCCTTGCCATGGAACATTTGCAAGGCTGAGCTGAGCAGTGTGGGCAGTGGGGAGGTAAAAGGGTTAGGGCGGGGGAAGCCAGCGCTGTGCCGTCACCTCCAGGGAGCCGGGAGCACCCCCGCAGAAGCGGCTCCGTCCTTCCCCGCCCAGCGCACAGACCTGGCTGGTGCAGTCTGACACTCTGATGTTCTGTCTGATTAAAGGAAAAAGAGATTGGAATCACACGTGGCAAAGGGACACTTTCGTAATATACAGAAGAAGTCTGCAGACGATCCGTTCTCTATTTCCTCAGACTCCCCAGATTGCGAGATTGATGAGGAATCCGAGTAGGGTACGAGTGCTACAGAATCAAAGGGAAAGGAAAAAAAAAAATCAGCAGTGAGCAATTATATTCAAGGAGACAAGACAGTAAGTCAGACCCAGAGGCAACTCCAAGGCTGCCAACACAGCAGCTGGTATTGCAGAACGTCTCCGTGGTCGGTCCCCAACCTCCCCGACTGCCGCTGGAGGAGCGGAGCGGTGCTGGAGCAGAGGAACAGAGTGCAGGGGCGTACGTGCAACCTCGCCCCAGTTTGCCTCCTTCTAGCAGGTCACAGCTGCTGGCTGGGGCACAACACACACACAGGCACCGCTGAAAGTGCATGTTGAAACATATTTCTCAGGGAAGCTATTAATACCTGTGAAGAAAACACTGGAATTGTTTGCTGTTAATAGAGAAGAATGCATTGCATAAAAGACAACTTTCACGAGCTGTCATTGAGGAGGCTGCAGGGTCTAGTGGCTGTACCATGTAGCTGGGGACAGAGACAGCTGCATTCCCTTTCTAGCTCTCCTTTGCTGACATTGGACAAGTTACTTCACCTTGCAGCACCTCAGTTTCTCCATCTGGATATTAGGATAATGATTTGACTGCTTCCTCAGTGAAGCAATGCTAGATCTGCTGATGAAGAGGGTCAGAGGCAAACATTATTATTTAGCATCATAAATATTCATACCATTGTGCAACGGGCACGACTTGCTGAACAGACAACAGCCCTTGTTAGAGATCAGAAAGTTTACAGTCTCCAGTACACTACACCTATAAATTCAGCCAGTGCAACAAAGAACAAACGTGGAGCTGGATATATTTTTGGCAGCTACAGCACCTGACTGAATGCATGGTTGGGAAAAGAGTTTTGAAGAAGAATTGGCATGCTTGGAGCATATAAATCAGAAAGCGGCTTAAAATTAAAAGTAGAGTACCCCAGACATGCAGAAGAGCTGCGCAGGATCAGGTGGAGCAGAGCTTCCGGGAAAAAGAAAGGTATTTAAACTTGACAGGAGGGTGAAAACCAGGAGAATAGGTCAGGGCTGAGTAGCAGAGAAAATTATCTCATCAACATGGCAAGTGATATCTTTCTATTGATTTTCAAATGAATAGATTTTATGGCCAGGAGCAACTGTTTAAAATTGTAAATCATCATAATCTCACCTCTTGTACCCTGCAGATCAAAGAATTTCATCTAGTCATTTGAATTACATTAATCCTATGTAAATAAAACAGTGCACTAATTATAATCAGTTGGAGGATACAGATTCATCACAAAGACCCTTGTGAGCATACAGTTAATAAAAAAAGATTGCTAAAACTTAGCATTTAGTCTTCATCAAAACAGGCACAAACCTGGAAATTACTGCCTTTTAGGGTTGTGCCTGTGTACTATTTTGGTTAGGCCCGTTTCAGTGGCTTGGGAAACACAGGTCCTGCTGCTGTCCTCCCTCAAGGCACAGATCCCAGTGCTCCCACATCTGGAGGTGGGGCAGAGCTGCATGATGGGCAGGCAGTTCATGGTCACACTGGCACTGCTTGTCTGGCCACCACACAGCCCCACACCGTTTCTCGCAAGGGCCGGAAGGTGCTGGCACGCACTGTACTTTGGTGTCACCTGAGCACTTGGGAAGCACTTGGGAAATGTGCTGAAACAGGGAGCTCCAGAACTGAACATCTTCACAAGTTCAGCCTGTGTCTGACAAAGAGCTTAATCTGAAAAGCACAGGGAGGAAAAGGAGGAACAACTGCTGAGAAGTCAAAATATACTATTTCAACGCTTTCAAAATATCAGGGCTGAACTTTTTGCTTTGAAACAATGTGTTTCTGATGAAAAAGCACTCAAAAATATTCAAAAAAAAATTTAAAAAAACAAAACCAGGAAAAAATTGCTTTTGAGAGCTCAGCATGCTGAGTATTGTGCTGATGATGGAATCAACATTTTGGCTTGGACTCACTGCTTTGGTCAAATAAAAATTACAGGCAGAAACACAGTGCTTTGTGACAGTTTGACTTCTGTGCCTTTCAGCCACAAACCCAAAAAGGCAATTATTTGCCCAGTCCTAACAAAGATCAAGTGGGAGGAAAAAAAAAAAAAAAGAGAAAATACACTGCCTGTGAGCATACCTAGTGGTAGTTTTGCTAGGGTGAGGCTTGTAAGAGACCTCTAAGAAATGACCAGATGGCATCAAAGGACTCACGACCCTCCCCGTGTGGTTACCATGCTGCTGACCACGCCCCCTCCCTCTCCAGCCCCATCCCACATCCCAAGCAAAGCAACACAACCACAAGCGAGCAAGGTGCCAGTGGAGGCTACAAACCCCAAAACTCAGGTGTGCAACAAGGGGAGCGTAAAGCCAGCACCTGAGCCCCTGGGTATTGCCAAAGCATCACTCAGGACCTTCCTTCAGGGCAAAACTGGTTCATTATTCAATTCTTGTTCCGTAAAACCAGTGACAGCCAGCAGCAGGAGGGGATGCCGGGAGCTGGCGGCTCCAGCATGAGCGACAGCGCGCACGGCTCCGCATCTCCGGAGTGGGAGTTTGGCCTCGCAGCCAGGCACTCAGATCTCATCGGGAGCCCAAGGGGGTTTGCAGTTTGGGACTTTCATCTTTTCATCTGGCTCTCTTCTGGTGCTCGTGGAGCGCGCAGTGGTGGGTGAACCCTCCGGTGCCTCTCCCTCACTTGCTGCACCCCATGCAGTGGATCCACGTTTAGGACAAGGAATGAAAACCAAGACTGAGGTGGCAATAGGCCAGGGCATCACCCCAGGGAAAGAGCTTTCAGCACACAGGGTGACAAGGCAGCCCAATTTTCCTGAAGACGAGGCAAGTCAAGGCCAGCAAACAGAGGTCTCCATTATGTGAAGGTGGAGACATGAGCACCAGACAATATTTTAAAAACTGTAACCTGGAACTGGAAGTACATAAGTGCAAATGGGGGTGTGTGCTTGCAGTTGAGACCAGGTAGCTGTCAGTGCCCTCTGAAATTCCTCCCCCCACTCCCAGAGCAACATTCCAAACTCCTCACAGGCAAGCCTGGTGCATGCTTGCTCTACAGCTTGGTACAAGCCTCTCACCACTCATATTTAGAGCCAGAGGGCAAAATCTTGACATTGCAGAGGTCAGAAAGACATTCACCACTTATTTTGCCATGGCTAAGCAGACATCTGAATTCATGCTGAAGTCTCTTAAAAGAGTAAGCTGGCTTTCAAACATGCCATGCACTTGTATATACAGACCCGAGTACCTAAATGTTAGATGCATGAATTTAAATACTCTGTGCCTCAGTTTATCTATCTCTCACTGGTGGCTGAGGGTTGTTCACATCACAGCATTTTAGGAAGCCAAGCACTGACAAAGAAGCCCAAAGTCTCCAGGTGAAAGCCTGCAGGAGAGGGGAGTGATGACTACCCTCCTTTTCCAAGTAAGGAGAAGGCTTCTGCACCTTCCAGCTCCTCTCTTGGCAGTGATCTGTGTGTAGGCAGTGGTCATAATCAGGAAGTGCCTCCTCCAATTTACAGCTGGTGGTACCACCTGTGCCTCTCCAATTCCAGCCAAAACAACCACCTCCTCAAACCCACTTGTAAGGAAGGGCAGAGGATCCAGCTATGACAGCTCAGAGGGAAAAGCAAGGCTCGGGTTTAAGTGCTGACATTTTCCCTAGATGGGTACCACTGCTTACCAGCGTTTTCTTTCTTCTTGTGAAAAACAATCACAGTGCCTGCTGAGAGAAGGTGATCCCACTGTACCATAACAGCAAGCAACTGATAAGTGATAAGGCAGACACAGGACAACAAGAAAAGGCGAAGAAATTCAAATTTTGCTTGGGTCGATGAGGGACCAACGTACGTGCCTGTGTGGCAGCTGGAATGGAAGAAAGTGGAGTCATTACTCATCACTTCAAGTCTGTCAAGGATTTACTTTCTGGAAGAAAATCAGTGGGTTAGTGACTGCTGGGGAGGCAGGGAACATTTCTGTACAAGTGAGACATAGCTGTTTATATGGGAGTATGTATGTAGATGTGCCTCATAGGTATGATCCTTCTGTCTCCTGTGCTGGTTTTTGATTGCCAGGTCCCCCCGGCCTTTCACCTCATCATGGCTGAAGCCATCTCCCAACCAGTGCAGCATCTCAAGAACCGGTTCTGGATTAGCAGTCGCTGCTTGAATCCACTCTAGACCTCGAATGGAGCTCTTTTACTTTGGAAACTGGAAACCTGAGGAGATTTTAAATAACAGAAATTTGTAACAATTACACCTCTGGTCAGCCAAAACTAATACCAGAAAGGGAAGTCTTGCTGTTCCCATCAAAGGAACTAACAGCAGGGCTTCCCAGATTTCCATGGATGAGATAGTCTGGATAAAAAGAATGGAGTCCACTACCTTTTGAGCTGGCATTCATTCTAGGGGGGCTTAATTTTCCTAAATATATGTCCCTTGTGTGGAATATACTGTGTTCCTGCTCTGGTCCCACTCACAAAACTTAGGTTGACTTCTCTGAAGTGCACACGGCCAAGAGGCACTTATTTTCAGATTTACTAAATGCCTGCATTTCCAGTTAATCTAGAGCTGTGGGTGCCAAAACCTCAAGAGAGTCACTTACCCTCATTGCAAATATCATCTCAGCCTTTCTAATGCCACTGGAAAAGTAATAACCTTTTGAGAAGACTTAAGGGCACTCTAAAAGCTATACACAGAAATAAACAAGAAGATCAGAATGAAAGCCAACAGCTTCTGACATCAGATAAAACACTTCTTTTCAGTGTTTTCTCCTTTTGATTAGCTATTTCTTTTCATTTACATCCCGTAGCCTCAAAAAGTTATTTTTGAATGACCTGTTTGCTGCAGATTTCCTGTAGAGGCCCTACCATCTACTCATCTTTGAGTAAGTACTCTGCTGCTGCCTGATCCTACAATTGCTTCCATATGAACCTAAGGCAGGCAGGTTCTCATCTTCCATTTAGATTTTTTTTTTTTTAATGGATGATAAAAGCAGAAACAATTGAGCCATACAGCTCCCTAAAGCTTTTGATGTTCAGCTTCCCCAGTCCAGCGCCATGGTGACACACCGGCACAGGGAACATCCACTGCACAAGAACAAAGAAATGTGCACTTTGCGTTTCAGAGAAAGTGCTCTTCACATGGCAAAACATCTGTCCAAAGCTATAAAGCAGGCAGTTTGCTGTCTTTTAAGGCAGTCCTGACACAATGCCTACAAGTCATTCTCCTTGGAAAAGGGGGGTGTTATTTTTTCTGCTGAAGTCTGTGTCCATTCATCAAAACCCCTGTACAGGCCATGCACTTAAGAGTCGGACTTGATGATCCTTGTGGGTCCCTTCCAACTCAGACTATTCTGTGATTCTGTAACAAATCCCCTCCACCTGTCCCTGCTGAATTCACACATTCACTCCCAATCTCCTGAAACTGGGGTTGTCTTGTCACTGGGATCCAGCGCCGAGGGGTTCTGACCCATGCCTGGGATGTCCTGCTGCTACTGACACATAAAAAAACCATAACTTTTCTTCCTCTAATCCACCAAGAGGTGTGTGATCACATCAGATCCTTGCATCAAAGCCACACCCCCTGCCACAGCTGGAAGCACATAGCACACATCACCAGCTCCAACAGCTGTCACCAGTTCCACCAGTGGCCACCTCCACAGCATCTAGAGTAAGGAGTCCCACTATTTTCTACCTCTAGCTGCTTCCTTGAGGTAGAGCAGCAAGTTTTGCCCTTTCCTGGCATACAGCCTAGGTGGTAGTGCCTTAGAGAGCACCAGTGACAGCGGGGTGAAAGGGAACAAAGACTAGCCTTGTGATCTGTCGGAAAGTGACTGCTGGCCAACACAATGTGAGACCTGGGGGTCAGCAACAAACAAGCAAAAGCCAAACCTGCAGCTTTGCTTTCCTCTGTGCAAGTTTGACATCACTGAGAAGGGTCACATACAAGTGAAACCCCACTTTGAAATACACACAGAACAGAACCTCTTCCAAAGGGTTTGCTAAGAAAACAAAGCAGAAAAGACATAGCCACCTTTGAGTACTGTGTGGATGGCTGCAAGGTTGACTCCAATAAAAAAAAAGGCTGTATAGGCCTTTTTCTTTCCAAAATTCACTGCCAACTTTTCAAAGACAGAACGACATATGATCTTGTTAAGGTGCTGATCCATCCCAAGGTGATGAATACTATCAGGGCTGGGATCTTCATCTTGTACCTAACATTTCCTGTAATGAAGCCTTCTGGCTAGACTTTGACACGGAAAATTTCAATCCAAACAATTAGGTTGAGTTACCTGGAGTTGATGCATCTTCATAACTGATTTGAGAAGTCTTGTATCACCATCCTCACTATAGAGGACATTAAAATTGCTCACTAGGCCCACCACCTGCAGGAGCAGGGGTAAGGAGGTCTGGCGCTACCCCACAAGAAACAAAGAGTTGGAGATCTTACACGATCAAGTGTTTTTGACAACAGATGAGATTTTTTGGGGGAATGAGCAATTTTGCTCATTCTGTAAGCCTTTTCTACACTGAGACTTATTTTTAGCATTGACAAGACCCAGCTCATTAACATACATAAAAGATTTTACAGTAAATTAGTATCACCATTTGTTACAATATGTGGAATTCTGCAACCTTCCAGAAGCAGGTTTAATTTTACCTGTTTCAAGGGTATTACTGACCCTTCACATGTACAGCTAGAGGGAGATGACAGATCCTACAGATACTGTGGTGGGAATAAAGAAGCTGAATGCCAAAGGTTGCTGCTGCACTTCTCTTTTCCATTGTCTTTTCTCCAGTGGGAACTGTTTAGAGAGAGGATGAAATGACTGTGGGAAAGAAAAAAATGTGTGAAAAAGGGAACCTGAAAAAGTAGCAACGAGAGGTCATTAGAAATCTCTTGAACAGTGAGCACATTTCGGGTTTGTTGAGAAGCAGAACTATTCATCTCTGTGCCACACGCAAAGTTGCTGAACTACACTATTTTCCCTCAGCTAAACACCAGTTTAATCATACAGACTTCAATCGTGTAAGCATTTAAAAATAATTGTTTTCCCTCATTTGGATTTTTTTTTTCCACAAAACACTGACAAAAATGGCACATGTTTCTCCTCTTATTTGAATTTACTTTATTTGTGCCAAAATTAATTTCTGACCTCTAATACGTGCTCCAAAAAATGGTGACTGAAATAGAAAGCGAGACTTTGCCTCTGATTAAATGTTTTTATGGTTTATGGTCACACAAGACCCACTACCCAGTGCTTTTCTGCAATTCCTTCTCAGCCTTTAGAAATTCCCAATCGACAAGGAACATGTCTGGGAAACCCAACCACAGCATTTCAGGGAAAAGAAACTAAAAGGAGAAGGATTTCAGAAGTGACAGCGGTGCAAGAAATAAATATGGGGAAAAAAAGCTAGCACTTACCCACAGATCCCAGCAGCAGTTCCAGGCAGGATTTATTCTAGCAATAAAAATACCTGGGGGATACAGGTATCCTAACACAGCAGAAGTGGCAGCACTGGCAGAGCTGAGTTATATAAACACAGTGTCACCTTCTGCCTGCCTGCCTGGGTCTCTCCGGGTAAGGAGCAGGTTCTGTGGGATCACAAATGGGCAATTTTGTTAGCAGAAGACTTGGGAGCAGATGAAAGCTTGGGTCCACCATCCCCCAACATACCTGCCAGAGAAGCTGAGCTGGTACAGGGTGGGGAAGTTAACTGTGCTAGATAAAGGAGTGGTTTTAAAATCTCCTTTTGCCTGGAGCAGGGAAGAAACCAAGAGAAGGAATAGCAGCTCTGGAAGGGATGCAGCTGCATGCCATTCCTTTTTGAGGGTGAGCTGTGATACTCTGCTCTTGCCTCTTGAATTCTTTCCCAGGGAATTAGAAGCTGGAGGAAAATTAGGGGGGTTTTACTTATTTTTTTTTCACCAACCCATTGTGCAGCGTTCTTTATCTATGATTTAATAACTCTTTTAGCATTCGTAACTTCTGTGATTTCAACCAGAGGAAAAATGTGATAGGATTTTGCATGACTCACAGGTCTTGTGAAATGCTGTAAAACAGCTCATCTTTCAAGCTTTTTACCCTGATTGAAGCAGAGCAAAAACCCAAATTCTGTAAAATGGTCTGGACACCAAGTTTCGGTAAAGCAAGCTGATTTTTAAAGGTGATTTTCTTCTGAATATACAAACTATTCTGGAAAATTTGGCAAATATCCACGTGATTAAGCCCACAGAGGTGTGTTTCTACATTCTTGGGCACATTCTTACATACCTGCTCAGAGCTCCAGGCTTTTATCTTGTTTGGTTTTTTTTTTACCTTCTTTAAAATCAAGGCCAAATTTTCAATTGGCAAAGTAGACCTGCAGACTGGGATTTGCTAAGCCAGTGAGAACTATTACCTGAAGCTTCACAGAGTTACCCTGCTCTCAGCTCTGCTGCCACTCTCGGTTTCTGGGGCCAGAGTCTCAGTGGTGTGAATCCATGCAGGGCCACCAGAAATCTGATTGCCAAAGATCACTAAAAGTTTGCTTTTAGCGAGCAACTGCCACATGGGTTTCCCTTTCCACTGAGCTCTGATCTGCCTGCATCCCTTCTCCTGCTCCCTTACCTCTTGAGAGCTTATGACAGGAAGGCAAGTCACTGCCTGGAGCTCCTCAAGAAGCAAAGCACAGCTGCAAGCTCCCCATGCCTTTCCATCTGCATTTTTGTGGCACAGCAGCAGTGCTCTGGGCATCACAGGCACTGAGCCTGACTGCTGTTCGCTTCCAAAACCCGCTACAGCCTCCCAGGCCGTGTGTCCTCTTCTTTGATCTTCCCATCCATCCCTTTGGTCACAAGAACACGAGCTTTGAGCTTTCTAGTTTTCAAATGCCTGCATTGTTCGCTGCATTGCCGACCTCAGCCAAGGGCTCGGCAGCTTCCCCCGGGACAGAGAGGCTCTGTGGAGAGGGGATGGACTCAGGAGGCAGCAAGAGAGAGCAGAGGCATGTCCCTGAGAGCTGCCCTTCAGAGCAGCTTGGAAAAAGGAAAGCTGTGACCAACACACGGAGTGACAGGCTGCAAACAGCGACATCTGAAAACCCTGACCTTTCCCACGGTGGGGAGAGTTGTTGAGCTGCTGTTCCAAGTAACTCCTCTTACAAGGCTTACTAATAGCAACAATTAGGAGTAGTAATAATGATGGGTTATGGAACAAATTTGGGGTTCTGACTATCATTCAGCAGGGAGTGAAACATATCACAAGTGCCTCTTTTAGAAGTGCTGGGAAAACTTGTCATAGTTAAGGATTAAAGTACTAGGCAGATGTGACATTTAATATCTGAGCTGCCATCAGACAGGAAATTGCACTTTAAGTTGCATTGTTATCCGAGGTAATAATAATTATAATAATAAAAGAAAGAAAGAAAAAAATAAGACAGATCTAACAGTGAGCACTGTTGTGCTGTAGCCCCTTACACCCAAGGGTGGTTCCTGTACCACAGCATCCCTTTGGAGCCAGCCCCGTGGCTGGGGATGTGAGCAGGCTTCACATGGGCCTCCTCTACAACTGCATTAAACACACTGCAAGTTGCCAGGCCACACCATAAACCAAAGAAAAACTAAGACACTTTCCAAAACAAATGGAAGTCATCTCTTCTTTTATTTCCCCTAAATGCTTGTCTCTGAAATGTCTTGCTGTGTTTGCCTCAGCCTTCAGCTGGAAAGGCTGTGGCATAACAGTAGCAAGCTGTGTGGACTGAGTTCTGGCAGAGCTGGATGGAGCAGGAAGGAAGTTAAAGGGGAAAAAGTTCCACATTTCAGTAGACGGAGACAAGTGTCTCCTATATTAAGGAAACAGGATTTGACAGAATTTTTTGTGTTTTAAGCTTTTTATGCCTCTCTTAAGAAACACTAAGCTACTTTTCTCCTCCTGCCACAGTGTATCGTGCCTCAGATAAAATCCTTTCGAAGAACAACATGCACACACAGTATAATCTGACATTATTCCAGTGCTACAGGGAACATCTTGAACATAATTGCACCACATGGAAGTTGACTGGCTATGAGAAAAACACACAAAAAAGCTTTCAAAACAAATCTGTAAACACATTTATGTTCCCAATAGCCATGATAAATCCAATTAAACAGCCAGGATTTGTGTTACAAACTGTCACTATAGGAGTTAATGCAGTTTCTGTGGCAGGGAATGTACCATCTCTAAGCAAGAAATCCCAGTTCCAAACTGCCTGAGGTTCATGATTTTGTAGTCAAGCCTCGCTTGAGAGGACCAATTGCCAAACCAAGACTGTTTAAGCCCAGTTCAGTCATGTCCCATCCATGGTGGTACTGCATTGCCTCACCCTCACTCTGCCTAGTCCTGGCATCACCTTCTCTCTGTGTCATTCAGGATCTCTACTTCCCTCTAAAACAAAAAAAGGTCCTGCAGATCCATGTGCCCCACACAATACCAGCCTGATATTCTGCTCCTGCTACACTGAAAACATACAGCTGAAAATGACAGGGGAGGAATTATTTCAGCCTGAAACGGAAAAATTTCTTTCCTGCAAATGCCAGTAGTGAACAAAGGAGGAATGCTGCCTTTGGACTGGGAAGGGCATGGTGTTTTGCAGCATCAGGGAACAAGAGACCCTGACTGAAGAACATCTGCTTCTGAGGAACATCAAACAATCCCCAGCGAGGTTTGCACTGGCTACCTGTTAGCCATGCTGGAAATATAAATCCTACTAAATCAGTATCAGCACAGTATCTGTAACACCATTGCTTTGCATCAAAACAGCTCAAATCTCACCAGTATTTCTCATGAGGGAGCAAATTCTGTTTATGAGTGCTGAGAACAAGAGCAGCAGCAGCTGGTCTGATTCCCCACCGAAAGCTGGTCCCAGCCGCAGCACAAGAGTGGAAGCCCAGAGCAGTGTGGAACACCTCGGCACTCGGCCCCATTGCTGGGCATCCTAACCACACATCAGCCACGTAGCTAAGGCTTCAAAGCTCAGCAGCTAATTATCCTCCAAATAAAGGGAGTCAATGAACCCGAATGTGTTCCACCTTTCTGCTGGAAGGGGCTGAGGAACACCCCAGCCACTGCTCCCCCACAGTCTCCCAGTTCCTGTTTCCCCCCGTTTTTAAGGTCTGTGCACACGATGGGTAACCCCTCCACAACCTTCCCCTTCTTCTTCTTCAAAGGTTTGAAGTCTCCATTTTCAGTGGATGTAGCAATGATGTCTCTCAGGGCTGTGGTGCTATGACTCACAGCAAAATAAACTATTACAGCACCTGGCTTGGATGTACAGCTTGGAAGCAAAACCAACAACAGGGAACATTTGCAGAGCAATATATGCCTACAGAATACTGGACAACGATTTTGAGCACTGCAGGTTTTGGTCACTTAGGGATGTTTTAAAAGTTTCTTAATTCTCAGCAAGTGGCAGTACTTTGTCTTTCTCTAAAATTAACATTCTTCTAAAGGCCTCCTGTGGCCACACAAGATCAGCTTCACAAACATGAGTATTTTGAGCTGGAAGATGCTGTTGCTGACGACAGGCAGTGTGGATGGGAAGGGCAGGAGCAGAGCTGTGTCACAGGCAGTGGCCACCTGCCTGTGGAGTAGGATGTTTCTCCCCTGGCCTGATGCCAACAGGCACTGCTTTTTTCCCCCACTGTCTTTGAACACAACTATGGATATTTTTATCCCTGTCCTTTCTACATGTAGATACCTGGAAAGGCCAGCATCTTATCTCCCTACAAGGACTATAGAGACTTAGATAACAACAAATTAAGAAATAGACAAGCCTTAGCTGCATGATTCCAGCCTGCTGAGTTTTTTTGGGCATACAAGCTGCTGAAGCCACACCTGTCTGGCTCAGACACTATCTGAATGTTTGCAGAGCAGCTGGACACCTTGAGCAATAATGACAAGGCTCAAGGGCTTTATGAGTATTTCCAGGTGTGTTTAAGTTGTTTCTGACCTCCTCAGACTGCAGCCTGTTTGGCTTATGGAGCTGGCAGGATCCCCTGGTGTGTTTGGTATTGTAACTCCTTTGAAGCAGGGCACGGTGTTTGCAAGCTCACCAGTTCTGTGGCGTGTCTCCATGCCCAGGAAGCTTGCTCAGAGCTGGGAAGTGCCAAAGGTCCAAGTCAGCTGGCAAATAACACCTGCCTAGGGATGCTTTCTTTTGGACATACAGTTCTGGGAACAGACTTGAAGTTTAATGACACAGAAGAAAAGCTCTTGTTTCCAGACCATGCTGTTTCTGAAATTAACAGCTTAAAAAAGTTTTTTTTCAGGAGTGAAGGAAAAAATCCAAGCCAGAAGCTCCATCTCCAGTTAACTTCAACCTTTTGACATAATGGACAGACAGACATATTTTATATCCCTTTGCATTCATATCCATGTTAGATAACTGGAAAGGCCAGAGGAATGCAGTTAAAAAAGCTGGCAATGCATGGAAAAGGAGTTCTGAGTTTCAGCCTGGAGTCACTCTTGTGCCTGCATCTCTTGTGCATTTTTAGCATTGTATGTATACATAATCCAGCATCCTAATCCTGAGCCAGGCTCCTCCAGGCACCTGTGCCTCAGAGGAGCCTGGTACTGATGCCACAACCTTTGGCAGATTTATAAGAACACTGAATGTGGCTCCACATCTGTAGGAAATTGGAGTATGAGACAAGGTTGGTCATGAGTAGATGGTAGGAACCACAGGGACCAGCCCAGCATCACCCCTCACTTTCAGAAGGTGGTCTCAGTCCACGAGTCACTGTGGTAAACTGGACAGTAGATAAACCAGGCTGTCCCCCTGCTCAGCAGATGTGTCCTTCCCCAGTCTCAAACAGCCAAGAAGTTATTACAGCTCTCACTAAAGCCTTGCCCTGCCAATGGCATGATCTGGGCTCTCCCGCTCTTTCACACTCTTGGACACGTGCCCTGCAGTCAGGAGAAGCTGGATTTTCACACAGGCTCAGCACCAGAAGAATCCCACTGAGTCCAACAGAATGAGAGCAGCAGGACACAGAGAGAGAGGTGCAAAGCTGTAAAGCCCCTGCACAAGTCCTATTGCAAGGGCATTTGGCAAGCACCTTTGTTGCATTTGGCACCAGATCAGAAAACTAAACCCTGCTAGTACTTTGAAGAGAAAGCCTCTCTTCTCACCTTGCCACACTATTTCTTTAAGTTTTCCTTTCTTATCCTGTCAGAATAGATGCCAGAGCTGGAAACACTCACTTTGTGAAGAGGATGAAGCAGGGAAAAGTGCTTGTTTTCTTCTTTGACTTTCTTGAAGATTCTCTGGCCACTGTCAGAGGCAGGAGCCCAGGCTTGTTCAACCTTTCCTCTGAGTCAGCATAGCAAGTCTTTACCTTCACTTGCTGGCTGGCGTGAAAGGAGAAGAAAAGCATTTGTACTCTGCTGCAGTTGCCATCACAAGAATCCTGTTGTTGTCACCAAGAGCTAATACGGATGTCAGGAGAGAATGAAATGACTCCATTGGGGAATATTTGCAAAGATCTATTTGGGGCACATCCTTCATTCCTCAAGTACCTGCAGGAATGACTGTGACTAACAGGGGCAAAATGACTGTACATCCTATCCTGGCTCTCCCTGCCCAGACATCCATACATGCACCAAGTATCGCTTGCTTATCGGCATTTTCCAAAAACATAGCCCTTTAAGCAAATTACCTTGTTTTAGAGAAAGATACTGGAAAGCTGCCTGTGAGTAATGTACAATGTAAATCCATCAATCAGGCAAAGCCACTGGCATATCTCTAATCATTCCATAGCACTTATTTCTTAGTCTCTCCCATGTTTATATCTAAATAGAACAAATGCAGCAGTCAAAAAATTCTGAGTTGGTGAGGAACAAAAAAAGTCATTAAGCAGCCTGTTCAGAAAATGTATAATGACAGAGGACTGTGTCTAAAAGCAGGAAAAGTAGGAATTTAAAAAGGCCAGGCGTGCTGGGAAGGGAGGGGATGCATGCCAAGCTGGCGTGCTCTGTCGGCAACAGGAATTGCGCACCGGTGGATTCCATGCGGGTGCAGGTGTACAGCAGTGCATCCGTAAGGAACAGCAAGCTGTGAAAAGAAACCATCAACAACCCTGGCCAGACAGGCTCTGAGAGAGCAAGGAGATATTTTAGGTAGTTTGGAAGTGACTGGTTATGGGGGTGCCAATGGCCACCTGCCTGAGCTGGACTTGTGGAGCACACACATCGAAGAAAATAGGAAGCAGCAAGACACTCAGAAACTTAATGGGCCAAACAGCAGTGGAGAGCCACAGGTTGCCTTTGTGTTGTACCCAAGAGCTGGGAAACATCGTCAGAATCTTCTTAACACAAAACAGCCTCCTTTGATCTAAAAGAGCCTGACAGGCTCCTTTGACAATACAGAGATTAATCCTGAAGCTAGTTGAGCACACCGGGGCTAAAATTTAATTTCAAGAAACGCTGGAAAGAGAATAATTCTTTTCATGTTTGCTTACCACTGCTAGCAATTGATTCTTCCAAGAGTGCTTTGTCACATCCCAGGACAATTACTAAAGGCTACTGTATAGATGTGGAAACAAGAAACAACAGTCAGTATAAAGATAAATCTGAAGGCACAAGGCAGACAGACATGCACTTACCCATAAATAAAACATGGCTCCCATGGCCTCCTTACAAAACCATACCACCTTCTGTGGTTTCTCATAGCAAATACAGGGGGTTGACTTCTTCTGTTAGTTCTCTTTCCTTCCCAGGCTCTCAAGGTTTGTTTTTAAATGAAATACAGAATGATGTTTTGAAGTTCATGACAGTGGGCAAGCCCTCTTTCTCCCCAGGAGGGATGCAGCAATAAAACTGGTCCTGCCAGGTGCTGACCTGCCTGACTGTATGGGGTGAGGGCTGTGCAGCTGCAGTGAGGCCCTGGTGTCTGAGACTCAGTCAGGATGTCAACATCAGTGGTAGGATCACCAATGTACTTACCACAAACCCTCTGGAATCAAAAGGAAACTATCGATTTAGGTAACTACTAAGCTAAGCCAAGCATCAACCAGTGGCCTAAGAGCCAAAAGTGCTAATTTCTGAGTCAGCACATACAGCTGCATGCTCTTTTCTGGCACATCTACCCACCAGCCTAGTTTACCCCTCACACTGCTTTCCAGAGGGAATGTCCTTCCCCACCACACTGGCATAGATAGATAGAGGCTCGCTCACAGCAACACCCCCATCCACCCATCCCACATCCAGCAAAGCCTCCCATGGCAGAATATATTCTATTCTGGGGTTTTATGGGTAAGAAATGACCAACCATAAGTGTCTTTTCTCTCAGGACCTTTCCCCACAGATAAATCCATGTAAGGTATTATTAGTGCCTGCACAGCAGCATGGGGTAGTCTCACAGCATCAACGCTCCTTTACAGAGGCAACAAGATCCCTTATGCTTGTAAGCAGGGGTTCACAGGCTCTCGAAAAATGAAGCCAAAACATATTAATCAGAACAAATTTAACATAATAAATAAGAGCTTGTGGTCAAAAAAACCCAACTGCTTCTCTATTACAGATTCAAAGCAAAGAAGGAATCCAGTCAGATTTGTATCACTGCTTCCTTGCTCTATAAATAGCTGCAACTGCCATTCTAAAAATAAACCAGATAAATATTTAAGGCCCACTGCTACTTAACTTACTGTTATGCTTACATGCTGCTTACTGTTGTGTAAATCAGGAAAAATATCAATGAGATCCATAAATTTACACCACAGTGCTCTGCTGAAGTCGGGGGAAGGGCTGTGTTTGCATCGATTACAGGCAAGTCCTCCTGTGAACATTTCACCATCAGCTTTCTTTCCTCCTGACCTACAGATCCCTTTGACAGCCATGGGAAAACGAGCATGGGGAAAATGCCAAGAAAGCTGCTACAGTCCTTTTGCCTAATCCACAAAATGGATAAATAATTTTTTTATAGGGTACCTCTGTCCTATTTAATCTTTAATCTTAGCCTGAACAAGGACTGCAAAACATACCTAGAGCACTTCAGGAGAAAGTACTCTGCTGGAATTTTTCTATCTAGCTCAGTATCTGTACTTGTCAAATAAAACAGTGATTACCATAAAACTACTGCAAAAATAAGCAGCTATACTTTTCTTTTGTAGATAATTTGTCTCCCCCCAAAATAACTCAGTATTTTGCCCATGAAATACTTCAGACTAATGCACTTCTGAAAAAAACAGTTGGAGATGAACAAAATAGTCTCAAATGGCTCTTCTGTCTAATTTTAACTCAAAGACACCATTTTACATCAAATAAAAAGACAACATAATGTACCTGATAATAAATCGCATCATTTGTGAGGGCACTTACAGAACACAAATTATTTGTATTACTGGAATAAACATTCAACAGAATCCACCAAAACATGTGAAACTATTTCAAGGAAAATACAGTAGTTCTCCATCCTGAATAAACCAAGGGGAAAAAACCAAACCAACCCAACAAAACCAAAACCAACCCAAACAGTGCTTGAGCACGCATAGGTATTGTGTTATTCTGATTACATGGGAAAACTAGACACACAAAGGCTGCCTGTTTTGCTATTTTTTCCTTGCTTTTCCAGGAAACCAAATATTAAGTACCTGGCTAACAAACCTCCAGCAGTTGATCCCACTTCCTTTGACGTTCACCTCCTACGAATGACACAATCCAACACCCACGTACCAGCTCTAAGAAATCAAGAATGCTGTTGCTTCAACAAACCCCCATGCACTTGGGGCCAGCCAGAGAAAGATAAAACACCCTGGAACTCTGCAAACAGATTATACCCACTGCTGACGTAAGGAGGGGGAAGGGAGGGCAAAGGGGAAAAAATAAAAATTAAATAAACCAGAGGAAGCGTCCTTAGTCATCCAGAGCATGTGTTGAGATTTTTAACAGCACACCTGGAAACTGAAAGCCTCTATTAGCTCCAGCTAGAAAGTAAAGAGCAGGCTGCAAGCGGGCAATGAGCATCACCTTGTGGGGTGGGAATGGGACTTGAGTGCCTTCTCCTCAGCCTGGCCTCGCAGGTGCTGCAGGGAAGAGGGGCTGCCTCCAACAGCATGAGAGCCCAAGGCAGGCAAGGCTTTGGGAGGCACAGAGGAGCTCCCTCCCCATCAGTGCCCTACACAGCTGCTGCCTATTCCTGCTGCACAGGCCAAATAAACCATCAGCAGTGAGCACCTGGGGCCTTTGTGGAAAAACATGGATTCAGCAGCACTGAGAGGATTTGGTAACCCATCTAACACTGCAGCCAGCTTTTAAACAGCCAGATGAGGGCATTGTGGATGATGCTGAGTGTTTCAGGGGTCAGAGCGTACAGGGTGGCATAACCTTGGGCTCCAAAAGCCTGGGAGGAAAACACATGCTGTGGACATGGCTCTGCACTGCTCCCCTGCCTCCTTCCCCATTACTAAAGTGGCAATTTGTCATGCATGGAGCTTGAGAGCTCTGCATGCTGCATCCCAGGAATGTCACCCATCGCTGGTACCACCAGCACTGCTGCCTGCCACAGCCAAGCCTTCCCTTGAGTGCTCCCTGCCAACAGCTTTTCTCACTCAATTTTCCACAGCTGAAAAGACCTGGGAAGGGCAGAGCTTCCAGGAGCTGACCTGCACCTGTAAGTGACCTCTCCCTTCTCCCCTTATTTTGAATTATATTTGTCAGCAAAGAGGTAAAAATACCGCCTTTAAGCTCAGAACCCCAGCTTAGGTCTAAGCACCACCACCATTTAGGAAATCAGACAAACAGGAAGCAAGGAAAATGCTGCATAATTACTCAGAGCCACCGTGAAAGGAGGGCTGTTACCGAAACCACTGAGTCTCTTTTATTGAGGATTTCTCACTGCAGTAGAACACTGCCTAATAGCTGCTATATCCTGCTTGAGCGAGTATATTCTCCTCGGAAATCAAGCAAAGGTTTCCAATAGTTTTTGACAGAATGTGGTCCCCTAAAGCTACATTTTCTGTCTGATTCATGCTGACTAACTGTAACCCTACGACAGTTATTGAAAGTTAATTAGCGGTGAAGTGCTAAGAGCTCCAAAAATGAAAATACAAGCAAGAACTGAATGCAGAGTGTCTCCCTTCCCCAAAAAAATACTGTCAAGAAGGTTAACATAACTGAAAAAATATTGCAAGTTGAGAGTGTGAGAGGGATTCTTCTAATAACTTGACTGTGATGGTCCCTTGTTGTGTAGACATACAGCTGAGAGGTAACATATTTTTAAGGGTTTATCAGGGAACCTGGGAACAAACCCCAGTATTTCTTTCTTCATTAAATTTGCTAGAGGAAGTGCCTGGAAAGTTACACAGAGACAACACCCAAGTTAAATAAAGACAAAGATATAAATCAGTTGCTGCTTCCTTTGGGGACTCAAGTTTGTCAGATGTTGCACACGCTATCAAATCCCAACTATTTTTGCCCTTATCCTTCACTTCCTCAGTATTTGCAAGGAAAAATCCACAGTTAGATGCGAGCCCAGCCAGCACCAAGCGAGCGTAGGAGGTGAGGCGAGGAGAGCCACAGCCCTGCACCACCCACTCCCTGCAGATGTAAGCGCCGAGACAAGGTGCGAGGCAGTGGGCAGCACCCTTCAGGTGTCAAAAGAGCCCGTCCTGGCACCCCGAGAAATTGGATACCGCCTTAAACAATCAAAAAATAAAACTAAAAGCAACCTTCACACAGAGAAGTGGCATTGTTTTAAGAACAAGGAAGGGAACGCATTGAGGCAAAGCAAGTAGGTTGGAAAAGCCAAATGTAGGGCTCAGTATAAAAATAGACAACAGTGATGCCAGAATGCCTTGGCAAAATTGTGTTTATTGATTTTCATAGAATAGGGAAAAAAGCTCCAGCCCTTTCCACCCCTGACTGCTGACTGTGACTCACAAGTGATCTAAAATGACTGCAATGAGCAAGCGGGGACTGAGCTGAGTTGGACCTCGCTCATGTCTCCACAGGGTTGACAGGGGAACGGTGTCCTGCTCCAGCCTCTCATTTTGGCTGCCTGGGAAATACAGAATAGCTGTGGATGTTCATCTCCGTCACAGCATCTAACAGCACTTCGTTCAGGCAAGGGTCTGATTAATGTGTGGGTCAGTGTCTGGCTCAGCCACCGCAGGTTGCCGGCACCCCGGTGACCTGACTCGGCCTTTCCCTCGGGGTGGGAACCGGGTGTGTAAGGAGGACAACATCCTCTGTCTCCCGTTCAGCTGGGTGACTGCCTTGCTTGAGGTCTGCAAGTGTCACAAGCTGTCCACGTTTGGCTTGGAACCACTTTACACCTTTACTGGGCAGCCAGTGCTCTCGCTCTGCCGGGATCACAATCCAGGGACACGCTCTGGCTGAGCTGTTGCGTTCGACGGTTTTCCTCCTTCTTTCCAAGCGCACCCTCTGAGCCCCAGGGAAGGCGTAAGAGAAGCCGAGGGCGGGGTGTCACACTCCAGACGGGCCCCTCAGCCCCCGCACGGGCTGCTCCCGCCTGCGCCCGCACAAGCGTTGGGTGCCGCGGGTGGAGCNCCATCCCCTCGGGAGCGGGGACACGCTCCGCTGCCGCTGTCCCTGGGCCCCGCCGCTCCCGCCCAACATGGCGCTGCCCGGCGGACGCGCCGGAGCCGCCGCCTCGCCCCGCCGGCAGCCGCAGCGGAGCCAGGGCAGCCGCGGTCTGAGGCGCTTTGCCGTGTCCCGCTGCTGTCCCGCCGCAGTTCGGTTCCCACAAGACGGCCTCGTGCCGTCGCCGGTGGGGCAGGGGCGCGGGGAGCCGGCCCGGGAGAGCCCGCACGGACAAAGGGCCCGCGGCGCTCAGAGGGCGGGCGCGTCCCTCCCGCTTCAGCGGCGGGGCCGGGAGCTGCCTCTGCGTCTGCGACTCCCTCTGGCTTTCTCAGGAGATCGGGTCAGGGGAATCGGGTGCAGAACAGATCTTTTATTGACATATTTGAGGGCAGACAAACCCCTAAAGGCTGTGCTCGGTTGGAGTAGCAATATGGAACTCGACAACCGGCTGCCTCCTTGCATTGACGTTCTCGAGTCTTGGGCATCCTCCGGATTCTGCAGCAGATGCTGATGGCTCATAATTTCAAATTTCTTTGCTTGCAGTCTCAGAATTTGCGAGGTACTCTACCTGTGTACCTCCCAGTAGCTAAACCCCCCCACCACCTCAGAGTTGCCTGTTCAGAAGCATCTCTCGTTTTGGAACATCCTTGTTTCACTCTATGGAGCTGATGCAACATTTCAAACAGATGATTTTTCCCAAGAAAAATGCCTTAAAACTATGGGTAGTAAGAAAATATTTGCTAGCCTTGCTTGTGGATGACATTGCCTCTGACATGGATGGATAGTTAATCCATAGTGGCAGGAAATCCTAAGATGCCCCTCAGGGAAGGTGTGGACACTCTGGGCTGTGTTTTGGCCCTGCTAGCAGGGTATTGCCATTTCCTGTTACTGGATTATCTTGGTCTGTGGCCTGGGTAGTGCCCAGCCTCACCTCCTTGCTGCGGCAGTCGGCAGCACTTCAGTGACAAATCATCCTTTTGCAGCACCATCCGATGACTTTTGTGAAAGTGCCTGTCTAAAGGTACAGCCAGCGCTTGGCCGAGTGGTTGTGCTCCCTCCCACTGGATTTGCCATGGATGAAAATTAATCAGATGGTTAATTTTTCCACAAGAAAAATGCCCAAATTTTAAGGTTAAACCAATTTAGTAGGATCACATGTGGACAATAATTCTGTAATGCTATAATAAACCTAAGCAAGAACATCCACACAGTATTTTTCATTGCCTTAACTAAATTGGTTAAAATATAATTTAGCCTAATTTCAGCTTTCTTATAAAGACACAGCAGGTTTTTACCTGCAAACAGCATCTCCTTGTCTGGATTGAGACTGCACATACCCATTTTGCTGCTCTGAGTTCATGACAGTGTGTTAGCAGTTATTACTGAGCTTGGCTGAGACCTACATTTTCTATTCAGTAAGCCAGATGAGTCCCTCTGTTCAGATGTGTAATTATTTCCTTTATTATTCTCTTTAATTATGTTTTTGAAACACTGTGGTAATGCACTGTAGGGTATATTTTACGCATGTATATAGATCAGAATGTATGTTATTCAAACTTTGCTCCATTAATCTTTTAGGTCCATTTCTGCTCAAAAATGCAATCTTAATTCTGAAGATCATAGGGGCTCACTAACATTTCAGGAGGGTTAAAACAATTCACGTCCCTAATTCAATGATTCATGGTGAGCTGTCGGTGCAGTTCCCTTATAACATGCTATAGCTGGACTGTGACAGGAGAAAAAATGTTCTAAAAAGAAGAGTTGTGTTATTTAACATTAGAAACATTTCCAAGGGAGAGGAGTATGACTTCTGTGATCAGCAGCCATGTCATGTGCTAAATGACTGTGTTAATATGTAAGTCTGTTTACCTGCTCAGACTCCCACAGTTGCATTCACCACTGGTACAGGGAACTCTGGTGGAGTTACACCCACTCGTGCCAGCAATGAATTTGGCCCAGAGGCCCTGTTCCAGTGCCATCAAAACACTGATGCTGAAGCCAAGTTTTTCTGGATTACATTTTTTAAAAATACCACCCTGGTTATTTTTTTTCCAAAGGTGTTGCAGTTTACTTTGGAGTCTAAATGACTTGATTAGAAGTCCAATTTAAATTTTCATCTAATCATATTGAGCACGTTTCAGCATTTGCAACAATGAAATGGACTAAAATTAGACGTTTGTATTTGACTCATGCTTAAAATTAACTTTTTTGCTCCCCCCCCCCAGGTAGAAACTGCAGTTTATTGCAGGAAATGGATGTCATCCAGAAGCAGGATGAAAACTGTTACTGCTATGTGCAAAACAGAACCATTCACCTACAGTACCTTTGGTCAACTCTCCAGGTAAGCGGCCGTTCTGGGGATCAGTCAGCGCGCTTCATGTGAGCTTTTCCCAGCAAACCACAGGGACAGTTAGCAAGATCAGGGCAGCATCTCTATGGAATTAATAGTGGTGTATAGTTGGGACCATGACAAAAATGCAGCATTATGAGCCTCCAGTTGGCATGCAGTGAGGTTTGGTCTCTACTGTAAGGATGTCAGCCAGGCTTTGAGTATGGTGGTGCCACAAAACCATTCACTTAAGATTGTGCGTTATTTTCTTGCACACCTTTTCTATTGATGGATCACTGTTAATCTCTGCAACAAATGCTTTGGCTCATCACCAAATGCCTTTATAGAACTTCTAAATTTGAGGACTAAATGCAGTTCTATGGCTCTCTCACCATAGCACACCGAAGTGCAGGAACCAAAGGCTCGTTAGATTGTGACTAATGAACAAACAGCAGCAGCAGTGTGTTTTCCTGAGTAACAGAGGGTCATCTTACAAGAAACACATTTAGACATTAGTTTGAAGCAAATAAAAATCTCTTCAAGAGTGGAAGCAGTAACAGCTAAAGGAATGAGCTAACCATCTCCATAGTTTCTTTTGTTTCCTGACAAGTGTCTCCAGACAAAGGGAAGGAAACAGTTCATCTCTGTTGGAGGACTTTTCTCTCAGATATAAGAAAGTGGAACATCTCTTTGTTCCCAGGGCTGTTTTCCTCAGGAACATGTTGCCGATGTTTTTATGAATGGTAGCAGGCTGCAGGTGGTAAAGCCCTCCATCAGTCACACAAACTTTCCTGGAGTCAATGTTTAAAAGCAGGAAGTTCAAATTTTTCCCACAAGGGATTGCTTGCTGACACATTGTGACACATTCCTCTCCCAGTACAAACCTAGTGTATTACCCCTTGGATCACTTTTTTGCAGATGAGGCTTTGTTGTCTAGTGGGCCCCAATGAAGAGCTCACAATGTATCAAAGTCTTCAGGAAAATCATCCCAACTTCGAAGATAGACAAGATCTTCGACCAGCTTGGTGGGGGAGGGCATTGGGAACCAGCGAAAAAACCCCAAAATACCCAACAGGAATGTGCTTCTATTTAAATTTGTGGTTATGCTGTCTTTCATTTTCCTTATCCGTCTTGTGTCCCCAACATGAAGATTGCATGATAAAGAAAAGCAAGTCCAATACAGTTCAGGAGGGGAAGGAGGAGGGGTATGAACATTCACAAAAGAAACTGTGGTCAGTCTGATATTACTGGTTTCATTAAAAATTTGTGGGCAAGTGTCACAGTAAAACCAGACCCACTGTGCTTTTGGATGGTTTGAATTCCCTCCACTGAACTTTGCTGCCGATGAGCTCTCTGAATTACCTTGTAAGGTGATTAATTGTAAACAATTAACCATTGCATAATATAAATTACCAAGACTAAACAATTAAGATTGATTTTCATTACCACATGCATGGCTTATATGTGATATAATTCACAAAAACAAAAACCCACAGTGATTCTGAGCTGCTTCTCTGTATATTCTATTCTTTGTTTCTAGATAAAAGTTAACAGCAGAGAAAAGTTCCTGTTTGAGCCTATTTCAGAAAAAACCAACTGTCCGAATTCAGAAACTGTTTTTGAGTTTGTTGCATGTGCTGTTCAAATCCTCTGGAAGCCAGAGACGTGTACAGAAACTTTTCTGAGCATAAAACAATACGGAGAGGATGTTTGTTTCAAAATACAACCCTTCAAAATTGAACCGTACACTGTGAGGGTGAAAAGAGAAAGTAAGTACCAAATCTTTGAGTTTAGATTACAGATGGCTTGGTATTGCCAGTGCTACTGAATGTACCATCTCTTCTGTAAGAAGCTTAGGACTTTTCTGTTGATATTTTATACAATCAGCATTTCAGATTGAATTAGTCTAAAGTCAATTTCTATTTCTTTCCCCCCTTTTTAGTGCTAGATGGAAAGCTCTTGTTTTTGTTTGTAGCTGGAATTTTTCTGTTCCATTTTGCAAACAGCCTGAGCAGGTGAGTACTAGCTGCTTTTGACCTTCTTTCCCAAAGCCTGTGCATCTTTGGTCTGTTTGCTAAGCTAAAGAGGCAGTCCTTTGGGAAAGTGAAATAAGGAACTGAATATATATTTAAAACTTCCTCATACCATTTGTGCTTGGACAGATTGTGACATACCTTGAAGTGCCTTACTTTGTTTATCAATTAGCTGTGTTAGCGTTTTTGTATCTAAGCTTCCTGCACTGGGGGACACCAAGACAATCCTCAGTGAGCAAGTGTGTGGTACAGAAAAGTCCTTTCTCCCTTTTGTGCACCACTGAGGATAGCTGAATGCTAAATAATGCTGATTATCAGTGATGCCTTCCTTGGGGGGAAATATTTAGGATGAAGTCATCTGGGGCCTCTTCTGCCTCCACCTTTGTGCCAGCCTTTCTTCTGATGCACGTTTTGCATAGCATGTAAGGGAGGATACTCGGTTGTTACAGCAAAATATGTGGCCCACAACTTCAAAGCACAGTGAGTCACAAAATAATTGTCAGGAGGCACCTCTAAAACAAGCAGAGCAGTAATAGGTTTTATAGCATTAACTCTGAATTAGTAAGTTGGAATTTATAAATGCATATGCTTAGGAAAAAAAACCTTGTGGGTTTGTGGAGGGTTTTCTGCATTTTAAATTAAAATAAAACTTCTCTTGCAGTACAGAACCATATTGGTTATTTCATTTTCTTCTGTGTACTAGAGACTAGAAGGTCAATGCAATCAGAAATAGCATGAGCTTTAAAAAACCCCAGCACTGTCTCCTAACCTGTAACAACTCCAGTGAAGTTAAGTATGTGTTGGGAATTTTTCCTTGCACAGATTTAATACCTGAAGGGGGCCTGTTAACTGTATAACTCCAACTCTAACTTACAGCTGAGTTAAGTTCTTATTGAAGATCACTGGTGTTTTTACAAATGTTGGCATCTTAACCAATTACAAATTATACTTCTCACCATATTCTCTCTTGTTCTCTTTACAGGAGTGCCAAGTTCTTTTACCTTTCTGGAATAATACTGGGTGCTCTTGCTCTGCTAGTCTTTGTCCTGTTGACACTTAAAAGGTTTATTCCAAGGGTAAATCTACATTTATAAAACAAAATAATAGTAATCATCATAATACAGAAGTGAGAGTACAGAGCCAGATTCTGACCTTGTTCTGGTTTTGTGGCCAGGTAACTGCACTGAAATGACTGCAGGATTGCTTGCATCAGTATAGTTAGGTCAGACAGAGTCAAATTCTGTTTAGCTTCCTCCTGAGTTTAAGCTGAACAGGAGATTGGTGATGTACAAGAAGAGTTCATTCTGAAACATAAATTATTTTTATTGGACTGGAGCTAAGCTTACCTTTGAATCTGTGAATCAATCTAAATAAAAATATAGTGGCAACTGAGACAGATTCTCTTGCATTCACCAAAGACAATTCATTGTAAGGCAGATGTGAATTTTTCCTTTACTTTTATAAAGCCTGTGCATTCCCATAATATTGCTGAGATATGTTAATTGGGAACACAGTGCAGTAGGCTTACACTGTAACACTGGGACATGAGACACAAATACAGAGATGCAGTTGCTCTGCTTGGAATTGACACTGTTTTGTTGTAGCATGCAGAGGATTGTGCAGTGGAAGTCTCAATGCAGATCATAAACCCTGTAGGTCTAAAGAATTTCACATCTGTTTTTGCCTGTGAGTTCCTTTGGAAGCAATGGTCCTGATTCTGGCTTGAATTTTTTTGATGAAGTTTTTTTACTTTTTTTTTTTTTTTTAAATTTCTAGCACAGTACCTTCTGGATCTTAATGAGTGGCTCCTGGATGACCTCTCTCTATTTTATTTACTGCTTCAAAGAGAATATGCAGTGGTTGTGGTCTGAACACAGAAACTACCTGTTGGGTAAGAAAATTACCAAGAAATGTGCTGCAGATTTTGGTTTAATTTAGTGGTCAGATGAATACCTGCCCATAAAAAAAGAAAATCAAGTGACTCATGTATGGAGTTCTATTTTCTCCTAAGCCATAAATGTTGAAACATTCTAAAGGTTCCAAATCGACTCAAATGGGTGTTTACTCACATTGTATCATTAAATAGTTTGATGTAGAGGACTAGTTCTAAGAGCAAATTTTGCCTGCATTATTTGTTCATTGATTTGCTGTTACATACTTTCCCTGTAAGAGCAAAAGGACAGCTCCTCTGGTTTGCACTCTGCTGGATGTGGGAAATGGATGCACATGTGGCTAACGGGATGTGGCTGCAGGGCCTGACAAACCTATTGATCTGGCACCTGCCTCGACATGGTCACATGAGGAGGAGTCATGTGCAGCCCACAGCATTGGCTAAAAGCTGTTCAGAGATAACCTTGTGAACTCTTTGCATATTTTGGAAATAAAAAGCACATAAAACATCATGCAGTTATCTGTAAGACAACACAAGAATCAGTGGGCTACACGTCACAGCAGCTGCAAGCTTTGTGAAGCAAAGTAAAAGTTTATAGGTGTAGTTTGCTTCTTTTTCTCCATGTCCTTTTCTGTCCCTACAGGGTATTTTCTGGCTGTTGGGATTACCAGCTTTGCCATTTGCTATCAGCATGGGCCGCTGACCACGGAGCTCAGCATAACCTTGTTCACATGGACGCTCCAATTAGCAGCCTTTGTCCTGATCTACTGTGGTGTCACCATCCCTCAAGTTGCATATGCAGTCATAGCAGTCAGCCTCTGCTCCAAAGGCCTGTGTTACCCGCTGAGTGCTGCCTGTCACATTGCCAGGTCTGTGTCTATTTGTGAATGCCCAGGTCCTGGGAGCACCAGGAAGTACTTGAAGCTGATAATGAAAAAACACCATACACTTCAATAATGGTTTAGGAATTTCTAGTACTAGTTCATCATTTTGCCAAACGTAAAACTGCAGTAGGAAAGGTTTAAGGTCCTGAGAGACAGGAATTATTTTCCATTTGGCAGTTTTAAGCATGAGTTGTTCTGTGGATAATAGAGAAATGTGACTGTGTTCTTAAGGACAAATGTAGCACCTTCTACTGCACGGCATATGGTAACCAGAACATTTCTGTTTGATTGATTAGACTGCAGCAATACTGCCTTGGTTTGACGTGTAGTGAGAGAAGCTGCAGGGAACTCATGGAATCTTAGGGAAAAAACTGTACCACCACCGAGGAAGCAGCTGTTCAAAAGGGACAGTCCTTGGAGGTTGAATAGATTCAGTCTAAAATCACATGTCCACAAAAATAGCGTTCTCCATTGATTTTAGTTTTCCAAGGTTGTTACCTTCCTGTGATTCATGGAAGCGATCTATCAGAACTATGGAGATATTCCTCTGTATTCCTAGAGGCCTATTTACATTGTGGATTTGGAAAAGGAACTGCTTGCAGTAGATAGACCTTAACTTGCTGAGTATTTTCAATAGAAATACAGGAACAATGTGTTTGCTCATCCTTGAAGCATGTTTTAGCACAAGTGCAACACTCAAATGAAGATTCTAAAAAGCCCTGCCAGTTTACGTCTGTTTTTTACCTTCAGTGCTGGATGGCATCCAGGTTCAGAGTCTTTAGTACAGACTGTTCCATAGCTGTGGATTCTGCTGAACCGCAGAGAATTAGGAAGAGGCAAAGGCTAGAACTGGCATAACCAAAATAATAAAAACCAAATAATTTGGGTTTGGTTTTTTTTTACACATTGTTTAGTTTTGAAGAATATACTGCTTTGTTCTTGTCTTCTCTTTTTACATGCTGAAATGTGACAGAGTTGAAGCTTTTTTATTTTAGGTAGAATTTATCATTTGTTGTAGATCCATTTTTGCCTGCAACTGAGGAGCACCAGCTGTTTCAAAAGCAACATGTAAGATCAGCACCTGTTGTAAGCAGGTTCAGAACACTCTGGAATCAGTATGATGTGGCCACAAGTTCACAGAACACACTTGCTTTACTCTGAAACATTGTAGTTTATTCTTCATGTGGTTCTTTTTTTTTTTGCTTTCATGAACTGATGCTTCTGTGAAGAAATACAGCTCTAGAAGTCTCTCTTAGGAGAATGATAAGGGCATTTTTCTTTTTGTGTTTCAAAATCCTTACGCCACAGCAGCAAAGTGTGAGGCTGTGATGCCAGATACACAGTTCAGAGCAGCAAATATATCAAAATAATTTAGAATCTTGTGGTATTTCTTGTTAAGAACAGTGGATCTCACTGAGCCAGCAAGACCCTTCACCGTTTGACCTAAACAACGGCTACAGTTCTCTGCTTTAAAGGGATATAAGGAGGAAAGTTGAATGCTGCTGATGTTGGAGCAGGTGTTTTTATACAGAGCTGAAAGTTTTATGGGCATTCAGCCTTTGCTTATCTTAACTCATCACAACATTTAAATTGAAAGCAGTCGACAGAAGGGAACAGAACATGGCACACTTTCTAATTTATATCTAATTATATTATACATCGCTACGCAGCAGCTAAAAAACCATCAGATTGTAAACATTTTGGCCTCAGACTACTCAGTTTTGTAATTTAGAGTAAGATTTAAGAGAAGCAATCTAGTAAACAACATGAACAACTCACAACAGGCTTAGAGCATTGCTTATCTTTGAAGTAACATATGCAGACTGGGTTTTGATTCAGCCCATGTCTCTGCACAGACACATTTTGCATTTTGCACCTAAAAATGGCTGAGCAAGCAGACATCTCTTTAATTCTGTGAGATTTTAGTCCATGCATACACAATAAGGACCTGATCTAAAGCTTATCTGAAGCTCATTAAATATCATGTGAAATTCTACAGCTTCGGTTAAGACCTATGCTAAACAGGCTAGCAAACATTACATACCTTGTCCTCAAATGTAAGAATGCAGCTTGTTCTCTTAAAAGGATAGAGGTGATTAATGCATGTTAATAGCAGATAGAGAAAAAGGGCAGAATTGCATGCCAGAAGACTTCAGAAATACTGATTATTTTAATGTTATTCTAGAAAAATGAAGCACCACTTTAAATCAAAAAAAATGGTGTTTAAATATCTTACTGAAGAGGAGTATCGAGAGCAAGGTGAAAGTGAAACTATCAGAGCTCTGGAAGAGCTGCGCTCATTCTGCAGGAGCCCTGACTTCCCATCGTGGATAGCTGTGTCCAAACTCCAGGCTCCACACAGGTAAGGAAACCTGGCTCCTCTAAAACAGGAAACACATTGTACAGACACTGGCACACAGCAGACCTAAATGGCACTTTAGGCACTATTCCAGGTGTGTTTGTCTTGTATATCCCACTCAGGACCACAGCCGCACCTCTCAGGGGTATTACTCGCTGGTGGCATTAAACTTCTGTTTGTTCCTCCCTGACCACAAATTACTCTTGGGAGTGTGCAGAGCTTCACAGCTAATTCACAGTCCTAGAACTTAAAGGCTTCCTGCAGTGCCTCTGTAAGCTCTTGCAGCGACCCTGGTGACTCTCTAACCAGCGAAATTGCCCTCCTTCAGGTTTTAGAGCAGTGCCCTTTTCTACGGTGTAGAATTGGGGCAGGCTGAAGATACATACTCAAATATTACCTATATTAAGCTCTCCAACTGCAAACCTGCACAGTCAGGGAATCCTATTACTGAAGTATCACCATCTAAGACTAAGAATACAGAGAAAGAAATCAATACCTGCACCTAGCAAGTAGAACAGGTAGAAGAGCTGTACCATGTATAGCTTAAGAGATAAAGTTAAGACAAATATAGGTCAGGGAGGGTCAAGCAAGTGAAGCCAGAAAACCCTGCAGAATATAAAATTAACCATAACACTGTATTCCCATCAAAACAAAAACTTGGAGATATCAGAAACAGAGTTTCATATATTAGCCAGCCACAAAGACTTAGTCCTTGCCACAGAAGCAAGTGTCAGGATTTTAAAGGAGCCCCAGTCAGCTGGGAATTTAATCAGTAACAAGTTAAACCCAGTTTCAGAACCTTCATCTTCCTTGGATTGGCATGCAGACAGCCTCTCTGCCAGGTTTTATGGATTTACTGTTAAATGGTCTTACTTTCTAAGCTGCTTGCCTTCTTTAGCATGATGCAAAGATAAAAAAGTGAAAGCTTACTCTTGTATTGTACAACTAAATACCACCAAATGTGCAAAACAACTGAGACACATATTTACACATTTTATAGCTGTCATTTCCTTAATAGAGTTATTATAAACTGTTCACTAATTGAGAATAGGGAAATAAAAAGGAGAACCAACAGCAATCAGATTTGGAGAACCCCTCCCAGCTCCCATTAAGCATCAGACGGTGGTTCATCCCAAGGCAAACCTGTTCCCCATTTAGACTAACAGAGCTTCCAAGAACAGCGAGGTGACGACATTCATCTCACAGAAATGTTAAGTCTGAAATGTAAATTATTGATCAGTTTACCAGAACTCCAGAATGTAGCTGCATTTCCTTTTTCATACATTTCTCTGATGCTGTCGACACTTACCCAGGTGTCAGAACTGCCGTCTGTTCCCACACACTTGCCAGAAACCTCCAGCTCTGTTCTCTCTCCTCCTCAATGGAGTTGCCCACTGAAAGTAAGATTTGTGGCGAATTGCAGTGTAGGGACAGTGCTGAGTTTGTGCTTTGTTCTGCCACACCTCCAGTTCAACATTTACTTGGAGCAGCTGCAGAATTCCTAGTCTGCAGCTCCAGGTTCACCAGAGGCAGGAATTCTTTGGCAAGACTTGAGCTCAGCTTGCCCCCAGTGTGCACACAGCACCAGCAGCAAGGTGACTGCACAGCAATGTAGGAGTGCAGAATTCTTGCCATTTTTTCCTTTCATTAGCAATATCAACATACCTGAATTCTCACAGCCTTTGTCTCACATATGCTACAGCTTGAATTTATTTTTAGAATCTAGAGTACCAACTACCTCACTGTACAAATGCTTACTCTGGATTACCCCGCAAGTACTGACAAGATGTGAAAATGAAGTTAGATCTTCTTGCTTAGTCACAAGACCTTGCAGATGGTCTCCAGAAGAGCAAAAGTTACTTCTACAGGAAATACTGAAAAGATGAGCTGGGAAAACCAATCTGTGGGGTTGTTGCCATCCGTTATTGGAACTTCCCCTCATCTGCACTGCCCGTAGGGATGTCCTTACAACACTCCTGCTTAAATAGCAATACCCCTAGCATTTACAGTATTTCTTCTTTTAATTTCTCAGCTGCTCACTTCTCCCTTTAAAAATTTGGCAGGTTTGCAGCTTTTGTTCTGGGATCTCCCCACGTCTCACCTGCAGAAACAAAGGCACATGATGAGCAGTATGGCATTGGGAGCTCCTTCCTGGAAGAGCAGCTGTTTGAGACAAGGGCACAGTCTGAGCGAGATGAGCCAGCCAATTCCATCCATGAAGAAGATGAGGAGAATGAAAATGAAATGCATACACAAACTCCATTTCCATATGCTACTGAGCTGCTCTGAGCTTTGAGAAATAACAAAAAAAAAAAAAGACAGAAAACACAATTGTCCTAGAAAGGGAAGATACAGAATGAGAACTCACACTTGGCCTTTTCTTGTGGTTGCTGGTGGACAGAGAAGGATTTTTGAAAAAACTGTTTCCTGTATCACCAATGTTACCTGATTAGAGCAACAGAAGGAAACCATCAGGGCTGTTCAAGTGAAGAGGAATCTCATGCTATTGGTATTTTCCCTGGGGAAAACAAACCTTGTGTATTCCCAAGGCAAGTACTGGAGGCAGCCTGTCCACCAGGATGCCTCGTTTTACCAAGGATACTACCTCTAGAAAACAGAGAATCTGTTTTGGCCCTTTCCATCATCAAGTCCTCTGTGCTGAGCACTAGAGGGAGGAAAAGCCATTTTTAATACTCTCCTTTTACTAAGCACCCTGTGTGTCAACACTTCCGATAATGCTGTTAGTGTGTCGATAAACTGTCTTCATTGTTCATGAGACTTTGCATAGAGAGTTGACGCAGCTGAATGAGGTTTGTTTCCTCTTCTGGTTGGGCTTGCTGTCTGTTCGCTTCGTCCTGCCTCTGCCTTTAGTTTTAAGCTCCCCTTACCCCTCAGAATGCTGTCTGACTTTTCACCCTCTGCCCGTATTATTGTTCTTGATCTCTGCTGTAGCTATACTGCATTTTGTTCTTTCCATGTCTTTGTTTATTTATGTACTTTCTTCCCTCTTGTACAGATCTGTCTGCTAAACCTTTCTCTAAGCCCTCTGCTTCTCCCCCTCTGACACTGCAGATGGTTTAGGAGAGGTTTCCCATCCCCAAACATTTTTGCTATTGCCTTCAGTTTCAGTGTCAGCTTACCTCAGGCGGGTGCTGCTGTCCATTCTAGGCCTCTCAAGAGCCCAGAAAAGACCACAAAGGCTGAGGCTGTTTCAGCTGCCTGGAGAAACTGCTATCAGCAGGGCCAGAGTGCTGCTGTGACCCTGGAACTGGGAATGCAGATAACCCACACAGAGCTCCACTGGCCTCAGAGTACTCAGTAGTTTGCTCACTCAGTAAGATGAAGAAATTCATTCCTGGCAAAACAATGAGGGAGGATACCTGGCTTTTACCTCCCCTTTCTCAGCTGTCTGTGGGACTTCTCACAGGAAGTAGGTGGAGAGGAAAAATAGACCAGGGAGAGAAATTTAGGCAGTCAAGTGTCTGTCAGCTTATGTATTACACAGTCCTAGGCTAGGGAGTAGAGTGTGTACTTCAGTTCAGCCACCTGCAGATGTCATTTCCTTCTTTTGTTCTTTAGACTATCCCTCCCTATACTCTTCTGTTCTCACTTTGCTGTTTTCCTTTACTGTCTTACAAACTGCAGAAAACAAAAGACCATCAATTCTGTCACTGTCTGATCTTACAAACCCACCAGGAACTGTGAGCAATGGGGAGCAGCTGGTGCTCAAGAAGGGCATGTCAGACTGGGATCTATCTCCTTTAATGGGGTGTCTGTTCTTTGTAACATGCCTGGTGGTGCAGCATGACTGCAGCAGTGCAGGTGCTGTCCTGGGTTCTCCTTGTCCATCACTGCACCAGGGACAAAACCCATTACCTCTAATGGTGCTAAGAAGTGCGGCCATACCATAATCCAAGGGCTCCTCTGTGTAACAGAGGACTCAGAGTTGGTGCTTGGAAGCCCTAAAGCCTTACTTATGTGGTCTTTCTTCCTTTATATCGCTTCAGCTTTGCTTCAGTTTAAAAGGAACACTTCCATTTTACAGTAAAGAGACACTTAACACCCTTTAGTGCCATAAAATTATAAGTACTCGTGCAAAATCTATAGCCTGTTTAGCAGAGAAAAGCCCTGTCAAGCAGGTGATCCAAAATGCACTCACTGTTAAGTCCATAACATTCAAAAACAGAGCAAGAGTTCTGTCTAGGAAGGCCACTAGCAGCAAGACTCACCCCTAAGAGAGGCTGCTGCTACCAAATCCACAGCTAAATTGCCACCCACACTCTGGAAGTCAGGTTTGGCTTGGGGGGCTCTGTCACTAGCAAGAAGCAGTTGTGAAAATGGAGGAAAGCCTCCTTATCTTGGATGGTTTGGGAGAACGGTAGAAACTCCCTCCTGAACAATTACCATAGACCAAATTAGATTTATTTCATCTTTGCCTGTGTCACCACCATGAAAATTGAGTACTTAAAATCATTACAGATTAGGCAAAGGATACTCAAAGAGATGTCTTAATGTCTTTTGCGTGTTTTAAAGTACACAGGTTTTTTTCAGTGTACTTCATAGTTAGTCAGGAACTCCTACCCGAACAATTTGAGGTCAAGGACAAGAATCAGATTTGTCTGAGCCTAAACACTCAAGTTTTTCTGGATGTCCTCTCTTTAGTGAGGTAGTGATGATTATCCTTCCATAATATGGAAGTACTTAAGTACACATATGTACTATATAAGTACATAATATGTATTTACATACAATAGCCCAGATTATACATTAAGGTAGTATTTTACCTAAGCAATATGTTAAATGGAAAAGCCCCCCCAGTTTAGGTAATTATATGTTTTAGAAGAATACCAGGTAACCTACTTCAACAAGGAAAAAAGTTAAAAAGCAATAAAAATTAAAAAGAAATAAAAATCAGCCCACGTTGTATGTAGTTGTGAGATCCATCATTTGGCAGGGATGGATAAATACTATCCAAAGTAGAGCGAGAAACTACTAAATGCATGCAAGACAGAATGGCAGCAACATGAGAAAGATGATGGCTACCTTAGTGGGTAGCTAATAGTGACCTTAAAAATCCTCCCAAGCCTGTTCCAACACTGGAAGGGTTTTATAAACAAAAGCCACCAAAACCAGCTGCTGTCACTGGAGCCCTGTTCACTTGCACAGTGCTCCTGTGATACATGGAGATGACACAGCCTTACTGAAACAATTGTTAAGTACTGTCCACTGTTCAGCTAGAAAATCTGGGAACAGAATCTAGACATCAATCCATTGTCCTGTTATAAAAGCCTTTCTCCCTTAACTAGGGATGTTACATTTTTCTCTGTTCTCTGTAGTGTTTACAGTGATGCCCTGCACTGTTCCATATCAACCAGTTTACAGCGCACATTGGTTTGTGTCCCTTCCATTCCCTGCACACAACAGAAGGGAATTGGTGCCTACAGTCAGATTTTATTATCAAATACTGTTTTAATACAGTGCAAGAGTAGTTCCCAGGCTCTTGGTTCAGCATCCTCCAGTGACTTTAGTAAAAGGTCATTATCACTGAATTGTTTTCACTTCAGGTGGTTATGTTCACTGTTGACACTGTAATATGAGCAAATGAAATAAAAGTTCATGTTGATACTATTAAATATGTTATGGATATTTTATATTTCTTACCACAGTTTTTACAGTTTCACAAATATCAAAATCCAGGTGGTACATGTCCATTTTGCAACATAGAATGACTATACAATTCCAAAAAGAGCAGGCATTTCAAATACACAATTCTGAAGTGTAAACACAGTGTACAAGCTCTTCACTTCACAATCCAGGTGCTATGCAGTAGCAGCTGAGGTAACACCGTACAGCATGAACTCAACAAATGGTTGGTTAGCCTCAAGATGATTTTTAGCATCCTTCTGTCCTGTCACCTGTTCAGTCTTTAGTTCTCCCCCAAGTTATACAAACATACAATAAATACATTTCTGATTTTAAAGGACACTTAGACAAGTCATGAGGATTTATGTGAGTACAGTACATTTAAGTTCAAGTGCAAAAAAAGTAACTAGTGGCTAGTTATTGATGTTTCTTTTTATTGTCTATGGTGTTGGTCCCAGGCACTGCCAGAACGTGGGTTGTTCTAAAAGCACAGCTAAAGCACAGCTACGGGACACCCCTTCAGTCAAGCTAACAAATGTCAAAGTGGGTAAACCTGTGCACCCCCTTCCCTGCTCAGCTGCTGCCACCTTCCTCTCCCTGACTCTGGGCTCCTGTTGGCCTTGCCTCTGGCTCACCGCAGTCCCAGAGCGGCACCTTCCCCACGGAAGGCCTCGCACCTCACGCACATCTCACTTCCAGGAGGGCAGCTGAGCAGTGCTCCCTCAGTCCCATGGGAGCTGAGTGCTCAGGATCCCCTGGAAACAAGCTGTTCATCTAAGAAAATGGGCCAAAACACTATCCTGACTAAACCCCCCCCCGACTCTTCCCTGAGCCCGAGGATTTCCCTCCAGCAGCAATTTTCACTATGCACCAGCACGAGCTGGCTGCAGACAGTATTAAGAAGCTTAACAAAACATAATCCAAAGTCCTCCAGTGTCTTGACATTGGGCAAAGTAACTTCCTAAACATACTGCAATTGAGTTACATTTGCTTCCTCCTGAGAATCTCTCACTCTACTTGATTTCTGCATCCACTACTTTGCCCCTCTAATCCTAAACATTAAGATTTTTGGGTGATTCCTCCCTACCCCTCCCACCTTCCCTAGGCACTTAAAGCTTACTGTTTTCTTAATAAATAACCATAGTAACTACACTGCATTAAATAAACCCTTGTATAGATGATGAAATAAAAAACCCAAAAAGACCATTGATCAATCTCAGGCTGTGCAATCTTGATCAAAGATTCTTGTCTCAATACAACATCAAACCTAAAATTACCCAAACACACAAACCTTATGCCCAACTGCAGGGCTGCAAGCACAGAGGGTAACTTCTTCAGAAGCCTTCCTCCAGCTTTTGTGTTGCACTAAAACGCCAGTTCAGAACCTTTGCTTTGCAGAACTAAACATTTATCTCAAACAAGAGAACATTAGCTTCAAAAACATATTCTTTGAATATGTGTGTGGTTTACTTAATCCATCACCATAATATTAAGATACGCTTCCTTAAGCTACTCCATTTCTGAGAAATCTTTCCAGAGACAGTTACATGACATTCCTGGAATTAGTGGATCTGATATTTTCTAACAGACTATTCAGGGAAACTCAGTGTCTCTCTTAAAAAGTCTTTTAATTTTGATTTGGGAATAAATTTAAAGAAAAAAAAATTATCCAATCAAGTCAGACACTGTGCCTCAACAAATGAGGAGTGAACTCCCTTTTTTCCACAGATTGCAAAGAAATCTCATAGCACTTGACTCAGCTTTAGCAAAGCAGCCGAGAATTCTTCCTACCATCATATCTGGCCCCATCACTTCCCTCAAGAATCCAAACTTTTGGCTTCCCTGCTCATGTTGCTCTGTGTAGTCATATGAATATTCTTTACATAGTTAAAAGCTTGCACTGCATCACATTATGATTGTTAAGATGAAGGAAGTCCTACTTTTGAGCTCCTACTCCAGCGTTTCCCAGGTGAGAAGCAGAATTCCATGCACTGGATTTGGTAAGATGAGCGCGTCTCAGGGCCCTGCAGCAGCAGGCTGAGCATCATGATCCGGCACAACACGGCTGCCATCTGCTTGGGAATCTGATGTTGCTGTAGGTGTTGGTGCCGAACAATTTCTGGACTGCTCAGAATCTGTCGGATTTTGGGGTTGTCTTGCTGAGCTGGCTGACGAAGCACTGCAATTCTCATTGGTTTTCTAAAAAGGGCAAAAGGATTGCATGCCAAAAGTCAACACGAACACTCAGGACACTCTCCCCACTGGCACACCCCCAGATGCATTCAGGCACTGCTGGAAAGTCACAAAGCACTTGCTTTGAATGCCCGCAACATAACAAGTCAAACTTAAAGCAGCAAAGCAAAAGTAGTACATTTAAATCCAGATGACACTAATAACAAGTAGACAGCAGCTTACCTTCCATCTCTTTTCCTAACTGCACTTTCCCAAGAAGCATGCAAAAAACAAACTTGTTGTGTTTCAAGAGGAAAAAAAACAATTAACTGGACTTCAAAGTGTTTAGACAAGATAACTTTTTTGACTAAGCAAGTCTGTAACTTTTTTTCCCACACTTCTTAAATACAGGTATTCTTGGTTGATCCCTCCCTCCCCAAGATATCGCTCAGACTTTCTGACTGGCAGGATTTTTGCTGTACTGATGTACAAATCCATCCAGCCTTCTCAAACAAGCCTTACCAGGGAACATAAGAGCACATTTAAACACCAGTTACATTCCCAGGGCTGAAACAGCAAACCTCCACACTAACACATTTCATTAGAAGGTGATGCACTGCCTATGATGATTTGTTTTGCATTGAAGCACAGAGAATAAGGCTGGTATGTGTACAAGCAAGCAAAAGCAAAACTGATCCAAAATCTTCATGAAGTAAGAAGGAATCATTTTTGTCACTAATTCTCTGTGCACCGACCCTCCTTCCAAATGATCTATTTTCATTTTAATGAATTTATTAAGAGAACTGGGCAGCCTTTTCCTAGTTTCAGTATTTTAGTATCATCAGCCTAAAATAAATGACTGAGCACAAAACCTGAAATATTTTGGAACAAGTTTGTCCTCTTTGAGCACTGAAACAGGGATGAGAAATTATGGAGAATACACGTGATGGAGAAAATGATACAATGAGGTGCACTGAATTTTGGCACATCAACAAGAAGTACTTTGATATCAGCGCTGTATTTTTACAGGAAGAAAGGCATAATGGAAAGACCACCTGCCACAGAGAACAGGCATAAAAGCCTACTGGCCACTTCACAGTGCTCAGGGAAGCAGCTGGGTTGTGTCCAGCAGTGTTGGACAAGTCACTCTCAGACACCATACACCTGCAAAGCATTATTTTCTTGCCATGTTCATTACCTAAATTCTGTGTAACTTCTTTTCTCTGATTTAACAGAGGGCAGCTTACACTAACCAAGACCCCAAGGACATTTGCAATGGGAAACTGAGCAGTTTGTTTGGACACATTACTTTGAAGTCAGAGACCTTGTGATATCTCCAGCTCACATTCTTTGTCTCTGGAAAGGTCAAAATCAAACAAAAACCCCAACCAACCTAAAGCACGCCTGTAACACATCTCCAAGAATAAAGTCAAGTAAGAAAGGCAGGAGATCACTGACCAGGTGAAATTCCTACACACTGCTCTGCTGATTCACACTCATATACCAAATTACCCATTGCTAAAGACAGCACTTGAGGAAAAAGCATTTCTGTGTTTACGCCTACTGGGTGCAAGAAGGATCCTCACCCACTCCTTGCAGACAGGTAAACACAGTGATTGAGACTGACCACGCTGTTCTAAACCCTGACTGACAGCACTTCCCTACTGGGCTTAGCAGTGTTCTCCAGCTCCAGGCTGAAAGGCATGGCCAGAGCATTTCAAGTTCAAGATCCAAGCCCATCCAACCACTGAGGAAGCTATTACAAGCTGTTCTGGGGGGAGACTGAGCAGAAGGGGAATGGTGCACAGCAAGCACCAGTCACCAGATATTTTAAGTCCCGGGACGGCTCTTATCTGGTGTAACTCTAGGTAAAAAAGAGATTAACTTCATTTGAAAAGAAAGCTCTGTACCCAATCAGTAGGTGTCTGGCACACAGCAACCATGTAGACGTCTGACAGCATCATCTAAGGAAGCAAAACTAAATAAAAATAATTTTACAGTCTGTTAAGCAGCTGTGCATCTTCATGTTCAATTATCACCTTGTAAATTTTGCAAAATGCCTAAGCTGCACATTCCAACTAATATGAAAAGAAATGTGAACAGATATATCCAAATCCATAAAACAGAGGCCCTTCCTATGTCTCTTCTTCTTCTACCATCTTCAGGAGGATACTACTTGCAAAACTAGTTATTCCTGCTGCATTATACATAGAAAACAACTCTACTTCATGCAGTATTTCAACTACTAAGTCACAAGTCCAGCTCTATTACAAGCTGACAGAAAATACCTGCCAGGTACTAACAGATTTACAGAGCTATAAAGGTTTTCAAGCAGCTAAAATTACATAAGAACTTCCTGAACATTAGAAGATTACCTGTAAAGGCTGATTCTCAGGAGCTGGATTAGTTTTGGATAGTTTAACCATCTCTTTTATCTGGTAGACAGCATAAGCTAAAGTGACCCAAGGAGAAGAGCTGATGCCCCAGGCAGGCTTGTTCACATCCTCTTGCTCTTCTTGGTGTTTAGTTTTCTTTGGAGGGAGTCTGGGCTCAGTCCGAGGCATGATATCTTCTGACTGCTGTTGTACAAGGTCAATAGTTGCTATGGGAACAGGACTGGAAGGCACTGGAATCCTTTCCGCCAGCATCGTCTTTTCTGAAGTTTAAAACAAAATAATCACTGGCAAAGCCAACAAGCTTAATAAACAAAAACCCTGAAGCAGACAATGAGCATGAAGTGTTTCTTGCCCTCAAAGCAGAACACTGGCACGAACAGCCAGGAGCCAGACACAGCACAGTCTGGTTAGGGAAATGTGGCTGGTGCCTGACAAGCACGGCTGCTGTGCCACTGCACAAAAGCTGAGGAGTATGAAAAACTCCAGTTGTTCCCAACAAATAGTTACTATGGAGTTATGCAGTTAGTGAGACAAGAATTAAGGTAGTGACACACTGGAAGACACAAAATATCTGTCAAAGGGTTTCAGGTAAAGGAAGAAATCCTCCCATGAGACCTTTACATCTAAGCTCTTCCAATAAACTGTAACAGTTTTCATAGCTATCTTGAAATGCCATCCATAAAATGACTGCCATGACCCAACCCAATGTGCCTTACAATCCTAAAGAGCCGGAGTATTTATACAAAAAATAATTAAACAGATTTTTAGTAACTGTGGGATGTTTTCAGTAATAGCTGCGTGCTTTCTGTAAAAAACACATTCTGTAAACTTTGAAAAAAATTTTTTTTCCGAAGAAAATATTTTACAGATTAAAAGGATCTTTTTTTCAAAATTATAAAATCACAGTTGGTTTACAAACTCCTAGATAGTACTGGATATTTTAAGCAAGGGCTGGATGTTCTCTAGGAGCGAAGAAATGAAGAGACTACTCCTGCACACACTTGACCACATGCTTAATTTTACTCATCCAACTGGTCTGCTTGAAAGCAGCTTAATTACCGTCATGCTTAAAATTAACATAAACACTGTTCAAATGGGTAGTGTGTATTAAATGAAAACCAAAGACAGAAACAAAGAGAATAAGGCCACTATGAACAAACTGGCTTTTTGTAGATTCACATGTAATTAACTAGATGCCGATGGGAAACTGAAGCAGCAAATATCCGTTTCATCTTTCCATTTTTTGCCATTATCATTTGAACACAGGTGAACAAAATACTAGCTAAATACATATTTGAACACTTTAGTACAGGCAACTTGATAACTACTTAATTTCATATTCCAGCTAAAGAAAACTAACTTTCGTTTCATACTCAAAGCTCATACTGGAAAGTATTTGGGTTAAAAGCAGCTCAAAAATTCATGACTTTTCACAGTTTGCCAGAGTTTTATTGTCTTTGTAAGAATTAGATTTATGGTACACCCCTAAGTTTGTTCCAAGTATTTAATTTCTGGTTAGCCTTTATACTGACAAAGGTAGAAACTAAAAAGTTCAAGTTCCACCAGAGGGGAGATATCTCAGATTTAAAAAAAATCTATGAAATTTTGTGTCCTCTGAAGCCATCTCTACAATTTCTAGCAGGTGGCTTTGACTGGTAGAACATGAGAGCACGAAGTGGGATTGAGGTGACCTTAAAGAATTGATGCAATTGACATGACTCACTACAGCTCTGAGGACTAACCTAAGGGATTCTCAGAACTCAGAGGACATACAGGCAGCAAAATATATCATGCTTTCCTTCTATGGACACTCAAGAACTCAACGCTGCCCTTCTTACAGCAGCAGCATACCACTTAAATGTCTTCATTGCTCAGGACAAAAACTTCCCTCTTGAAAACAAACTGCTTTGTCAAAATCCAAGTTAAGATACCAAACATACAAAATTAAAGCTGCCAGAGCAGCTACATAAAGATCTTTTTTCACTGCTTCTAATTCTGTAGTGTCTCTGTGACATGAACATTTACCTTCTTCTTCATCAGGAACCAGCATCCACTGGATCAGTGCAAACAGAAGCAGAATCACTAAACAAGCCATCCCTATTCCTCTGAATGTGGCAGCAGGACCTGTAATGAGATTTTTTTTTCTAAATTGAGAACCTACTTACTTAATAAAATAAAATGAGTCAGCATTATGTGCTTCTTGGCTATATATTGCCCATGTAGACTCTTATTAGCTTGTTTCATTACATTTTCCTCCCCCATCACTTCTTCAACAGGCTTTGCAAAGGATTTTTAAGCAAGTAATTAGATTCTCATTTGTTCATCGAGAGGCTTTATAGTATCAACCTATTCTCTCACAAAGGATTCATTCGTCTTACTTACAGATCAGGTTGGGTATTTGACACAATACTGAAAATATCTAGGCGAAACATATTTAATCAATCTGGAACACTGACAGAACAAAGCCATGAGCAATTTGGTCTGAATGCAGTGCTGACCTTGCTTTGATCAGGGGCCTGGACTGGAGACCTCAGGGCCCTCCCCAGCTCGAGCAGTTTTATGATTCTGTGATCCATACAAATTGTATTACTCTTTAACGTATAACAACACCTACAGCATAAATAAGTTTAAAGCCGACAGTTCAGTAAAACCAGAATAAATAAAATTTTCAGTATGATTTTTGCTTACCGAAGTAATTGACCAAAACCCCTCCGACCATGGCTCCGCATCCCCTGCCCAGCCCCAGGTGGAGGCCTTGCAGTATTCCCTGTGCCGACGTTCGCAGCTCCGGAGGCACTGCCGCGCTGAGGTACGAGATGCAGGCTGCCCAGATAGCTGCATGTGTGACACCTGGAGAAATGAAACATCGGCAGGAGCACCAGGGCCACAGGGTGCCAACACAACATCTGAGCAACTGCACTCACCAGTGGAGAAAAACCAACAAAATCCCTTCAGTGACAAATGTCTGCGGAGTACAAATCAGCTTTTGGTAATGTGATACTGGCAACCAAGCCACAGGGAGACAGGACAACTCCTTCTGCAGAGTCTGTCAAAAGCTCTTTCTCCCTCTAAGATGACCTCACTTCTCTTCTTGAGACACAGTCCCTAGGGAGACAACTCTCTCTTCCAGATTCCTTGTGCCTTCAGAAGTGACCCAGGGCCTTTGGAATACAGTCCCAATTTCACAAGCTGCAGGCAATTAAAGCATTGATGCCTCTCAGCAGTCTCCTTACTGCCACAGTGAAGGCAGCACAAAGGTCATAAATCCAAACAGTATCAAAGACACCCATGCCATTTTAGAGGCAAGAATTAATCCCCTCCTGCCCTTCTCACTCCCCCCAAAAACCCACCACCTCCCAGCAAACTGTTTCTGAACTCAACACCAACACACTCTGCACTTGGCATGGCATGGTCCATCTGAGAACAGCACACAAGCTCCTCAGGGAAGGCCAAAGATGTCACTTTCCATGGCTGCTGTTGAGAGGCAGAGTCAGTGTCCCTCCTGCTGTGGCTGCATCCTGCCCTGTGTCTGCATCCTGCATAGGTGCTGCCACCACTTCACTCACTCCTGCAGCAGCTGTCCTCACTGCCATCAACCACGGCCTCACAGCAGCCCCAGCCCTCACTGCCATCAACCACAGCCCCAGTGGCAGCCCCAGCCCCCAGCAGAGATCTTGCAGGTGTCTATCTGGCCTGTCGCTGGCAGATTCAGGGCTGGGAACACCCCTTCCTCCCCCAGGAGAGCTCAGGGAAGGCCAGTGCGTGACCCTCAGCGTGGGAGGCTGGCTGCAGGCGGAGCCCTCGCCTTGGAGCACCTGCCTGAGGGCCTGTGCGGAGTGGGGAAGAACAGGACAGGAAAAGGCAGGGTTGTGGAGAAGTTAGAAAAACAAAACAGTTTTGTAGTTCACCACACATTAAATAAGCCTGAACTATTTTGCCACCCTCAGATTGAGTGGGAATATTTTTTCCTTATTTCAGAGGTATTAAAAATAGTCATCACAGTTTACCAATGCCTGAGCTCTACTGCCTCAGTTTTAAACAAATATTGGCACAACTGACGATTCAGTCAACATGTTTCTGTCCTCTACACTTGACTTAGTAATGAACAGTTGGACAATCAATAATTACTTAGGCATTTAGGCTGAAGACTCCTAAGAGCAACAAAACATATTTTCATAACATACAGAATAATTTGGATTTTGCTTAGGTAAAATGATAAATAGCACTATATGAAATTGATATAGTGCAGGTATACACGTTAGATGTCCACCAGGCTGTAAAGGTAAATTCATTCCAAATTAACCCCAGAATTCCTCAAACTCTGATTATTATACATATATGTGTGTATGTATCCCTGTAAGTTTTGGTAATAGTACATCACTGTGTTGAAAAACAAAGTGCTTGCATTAAAATAAGTCAGTATTGCTTTACCATTTATATTTTAAAGCTTTAAAACTCACAGATTTTCTATGGAAAAAGCTTAAGAGTTTTAAAACTCACTGTGTCTCTGCTCTTTTTAATGTAGATCCATGGATGCATTGCAAATAGCAACCAAGAACTGTCCCAATAATAAAGCAGAGCTAATTTAAAATAGGTAAAGTTGTTTTGGTTTAGAAAGTACATCAATTAAAATAAAACATGCAGTTTTATCAGCTATTAGGAACAAGTCAATTTTTAAAGCCAGGCAAATAAAAAACACATCAGAAGTTATTTGACCTGTGAAGCACAATACCACTGAGTTTGTTTGAACACAAAAGGCCATAACTTAATCAAGAGGTTCTTGGATGTTTTCATCTTTACCAGTGAAAGTCCCACTAGAACACAGTGTTCTTGGTTTCTCTGAAAACAAATCTATACCTTTAAATCAGCTCAATACACTTGCATTTAAAGGCACAGCCCTTCTATTTAGTGTGTGTACATTATTAATGTGATTTTTAAAATAATTATTTATACAACAGTGACTATATGGAACAGTTTTTACCACAACTTGCATAAGAAGTCTGGTCTGGATTACTGTAACTGCTAACCACAATTCTTTTTAAAAGAAGTTGCTCACTGTATATATTGGGACATTATTTGTTGAAACCACTAACCACCATTTCATCATTGGCACTACAGTTCCAACAAATGCAACAACCATAGAGTGTTGTTTGTAATTTTAGTGGATTTAGGAAAACTTATATGTAAACCATGACCTGAAGATTTGGGGACCAAATTTATTTCAAGAGAAATATGTATCATAATTACTGTCAGTTAAAGTCCAAACTCTTTGCTCTCTAGACATAAAACTGTGCTGCAGGAACATCAGTAGGAGTCACTTCTTAGAATAGTACTTGTTTTGGAGTTTTCTGAGTAACTGCCAAGTGAAAACAGCTCATTTTCAGGTTAACAATATAGTTCTGTAATTTAGAAAAAAATTCCTGTCATGCAAATTGGTGAGCTAGCATAGCTGTTACCAGAGAATCTGGACCACTGCCCTGGAACAATAAATTGCAGCTAACTAGCATAGCAAAACTTCATCTGCTAAGTGCCAAATGAACAAGATTGCTTGTGTGCTCACAGACTGATGACATAGATATATATACTTTACAAGGATGGCTTGAAATCTTCAGTTATTACAGATTCAGTCTGAGCTCTTATTTTCATACACCGCCTGTGCAAGTCAACACAGCATAGTGGCTGAAAACTTTAAATTGAGAAGTGAGTTTAAATCTCCTCATTTACTCCTTTGAGAGTGCAATGCAATGCGAGTTGTCCTCATCCCAGCTACAAACAGCAGCTGGAACACAGCATGGTTCTCATTACAATCAATAGATGCAGTCTGCACAGTCATCTTCCAGAAATGTCTCCATGCCCTTCAGCACAGCACATGGGGATAATCCTGCTTGTATTGCAGAAACATATTAAATAGAAAAATAAATTTTTCACAAAAGTCAACTGAAACTTTTGTTAGCCTTAAAACCCCTCGAGCTGATGGAACTGGAGTTTACATAAAATTTGACAGCTTCCTGGAAAAGAGTTATGTATAATCAGAACAAGAACTTCACCGAGGGCTTTCAAAGTTGATGGCCCACATGGTGCCCACATGTTCTACACGATCTACTATTTTTTTGGTTTTCAATACTTCTAATCCTTACACAGGGAAAGCAGCTACAACTCTTGCTTCCCTCTGTCAACAAGCTCACTTAAAAATAAGAGCTTCCACCTCACCAAATTTCATTAAGGTGTCACTTCTTACTGCCACTGACAATTCAGTGGTTATGCAAGAGAGAAAGCAGAGCCCAAAGAAACAGGACTTGGAACTGCTGCAGAAAAAATAACAATTCTAGAAGAGATGAAAGCTGGTAAGAGCAGGAAGGGAAAAGAATAAAGAAGGGGGGAAGTCAACAGTACTTCAAAAAAGGTAACGTTGATCCACCATTTGGAACACTGAATGAGATGACTGGAATCCTACAAATACAGTGGCAGTGGTTAGACACACACAGGGCACCCATGGACTTCAGGGACCAACAAGTGATGTCTGATGCTGGCTGAAAAGAGCACAAAGAGCACAGAGACCTGGAGGCTGGGCAGGGGGAGGTGTGCGTGGGTTTGGTTGGGTTTTAGCTTTCTCATTTGCTGACTATAAATAACTGCAAATAGCCAGATCAACCAAGGAGCTCATGATTCAGCAGTGGCTAAATATGGTAACATCTGGCAGATACATTTATGACAAAGTATTATTTTGAAGGCCCTTAATTTTTTCTTCAAATATCAATTACTCAGGATTGTGCCACACAAAAAGCCCCACCAAAACCACTCCCTCACAGCCTTGCTGCATGTAAAGGCAAACCTACATATTGGGCAATTCATACTGAAATTTCAGCAACATTAAAACCACATTCAAAGTACAAGAAACTTCTTTTTCAGCCATATACTTATAGGATGCTTCCAGGCACAAACTTATGGCTGTATTGGCGAAACCACAAGGTTTTTTTCCTATATTTTGATATGGGATATCTTTGAAACAGGATTATCTAAAAGGCAACATCCCAAGCTTTGTATTCATCATTTGTCTTCCCTAGATGTTTAAGCAGGTGAGAGTATAACACATACTCATTCTTCAGGTTCTTTCTAACATTTTCCTGTTTTAACACTTGGTATGAACAATGAAGTATCAATTCAATAGTTGAGGTTTGGGGGCTTTTGAATAACAAAATTCAGAAGCTTGCTGTTGTGGCAGTTATAGTATGATAAACTGCTTTTGTTAGCTGGGAGGGTAAGGAGCCAGGAGACAAATGGATATCTCTCTCTCTGTATACAGAGATCCACACAGTGCTCTCTAATGGCATTTTGTAACTCAAAAGACTTCTGTAAATACAGTAGAAAAAGTTAATTTAAATTCAAGTTGTGCTGCACATAAAAGAGTAAAACTTCTAAGTATAATCTGTGTGAAAATTTCTAAATATTATTGTATAAAACCAAAATACTGGCTTTAAAAAGATGGTCAAAAATGGTATTCTTCAAATACTGAAGAAACAGAAAGTAAAATAGTTCCACTTTTTCAAGGTTTTGAGAAGTGGTACCCACCACAAAGACACAAAAAAAGGTCCTAAAAACTAAGTTAGAACAATGTATTCTTTAGCATTGCAATGAAGGTCTTTCAGACTTCTACAACAGGATTTGAAAACAGGACTCAAGTTACTTGTCAATAGACCACACCTCTGTCCTTGTAAATTTAAGTTTGTGAAACGCATGTATCTTAAAGAAGTTCTATTAGCATTGAGAAAGCTATTGAGAGAAATTCCACTCTAGCTATTAAAACAAAAATTCTGTAATCTAAAAAAAGTACTGATCGAACTGAAAAACTTAAATATTTTAACAGAGACAGAATGACCCAGACTATATTTGGAGGTTTTTGGCGGCATCCTTTCAAGGACTGCAACCTCTTGCATCTAATGAAGTTCACATTTATCACCAAACAGGATTTGCAGTAGGTGTGTACCCAGCTCATGCTTCTCTCTCTTTGTTTATTTAATGGGTGTGTTGGTCTCGCACAGTTCTGTTTGAATAAACAGAGAACTGTGCACAATCAAATGCACACCCACCCTTTTGACGTCAAATATTTCCCAGGATAAACAGTAATGGTTTATGTGTTTTATGAACCTGCATCTTCCGGGGTATTTGTGGTCAAAAAAATAGAGGAATACCAGATTTTTACTTAAGTATAGCTCCCTTGTAAACAAGATAGATGGAAGCACCTGATCTTATCTTATCTTGGAAGGTCATTCCTGCACTGTCTTACCTTGAAGCACTTCCATCGGAAGAACAGTCCAGGCATTTTCCAGATACGAGATGTAGATGTATCGTGCTGTATTACAGGCAAGACCAATATAAAGCACTCTAAAGGAAATAAAGAAAGGAGAAGTCAGGATAGTTTGCACTTTCCCTTTCTGGCATGTTATAATATAGCTTACTGATTTAGAAGTTATTTGCATGCATACAGTTTGCCAGTCTAAAGCATTTGCTCAACACAAAATATATCCTTTAAGTGCTACACCCAAACAGAAACTCTCCTCTTGCCCATTCAACACATTCAAAATCCTAATAGAAAAAAAAAATCAAAGAGACAGCAAACCCACTGAGCTTTTAACTAAGCTCTGTAGTTCTATGCCACACTCTACATGGGATTGTGTTTCAAAGAGATAATTTCTAAGTGCATTCAACATCCTTTCCAAACAACCTTCTTTTCTAATCATCCAGAGATTCATTCTGCCATTTCAATGAAAGCCTGGAGCAGGTTTGTATTAAAGGAATTAATTTTAACCCAATTAATACAAGTTTATAGTCCCAGTATCTGCAAACTGCTCAGAACTACTCTAAAACACATCCCACAGAAGCAATATGGTTTATAACAACATGCCTCAGGATAAAACTTAGCCATCCTGTTGAAAAGCAGCAGATGCTGCATCTCAGAATTTAGAGGAAAAAAAAGCTCTTACAACAGTTTTTAAACAATGAAATACAAAGACTATTTGTGAAGTGCATTTCCCATTGCACATTTAACCTGATGACTCTTTCCTTCCACTTTTTAGATTTAGCATGGCTTCCCTCTGGGGTGCTCATTCATCCAGCTATCTTTCTCTTATTTTTAGATGGATCTTGGGAAACAAAGACTTAATTGAAAACATGTTTACAGCTGAGAGAGAGGGCTACTGCAACCTTTAAAGGTTTTTTTCAGGGACAAGGATAATTTATTGTCCAAATAGCGCTTGTTGGTTGAACCCTGGTTTGGCATAAGAGAAATAAATGCAATTGATAATTAAGGTGAAGCACTGACCCTGTGAAAGGGCTCCTTACTCTTTGTGCTGCTTTTTCAGCCAGTTTTTCTACAAGTGCACACCAAGATTTAATTAAATGGCACAGAACCACTGGAAAATCTAGAGTGAGATGCCGTCATAAAAACGCAGCATCTTGTTAACATTTCAGGTCTCCAAATATACATGCTGACAGTGAAAAATCCAGTACCACAGTTTTCATCATGTCAGCGATATCAAAAAAGGCCTGTGCATTTCACAACAACATGACTTTACTTTCAACAAGTAGGGTAAGCTGGCAGGAAGTTGTCTCCCCTCAGTCATACATCAAACCAAGCTTCCAGATACATGTGAGGTCCATGAATAGCTGGTTTAAGCTGCCTTTAGGCAACACAAGTCCAAGCATTCATGGAAGAAAACATGGGAAGCCATGAAAAAGTTCACTGTTATACAATAATGAGAACAAACTTGTTCTTTGTGCTGTGAATCATAAATTTAATCTCATCCTTTAATTAATGCCTTCTGTTCCAAACAAATAACTTGGTTCCTTTCATAGCCACAACTTAATGTAGTTCTTACGTACAGCCCCATTCCTGAAATGTGTTAGGACACATTGGCCACAAAAAGTAACCAAACTCACTAGGTCTGCAGGCTCCTGTCTTCATTGCCCTACTAGAAAGGCCCAGGGTGATGCACACTCTTGGGAATACAAAGGAATTGCCTCACCATGTACACTTGGTTTTCTTCAGCAGCAGTACAAATGCATCTCTCTGTTTAGGATGACTTCTAGACAGCCTAATTTCACTTTTGTCTAGCAAAAACCTTGTCTGTTCACCAAAAACTTTCTTCCCATCTCAGCTGTTCCCTAGCACAGCCAGACCAGAGATGTGACTTCCTCTTGCTTCAGAGTTTTTCCATCATCACTAACCACTCACCTACCTGTGTTTTTCCAACGTTACATTCGCAGAAAGATTTGGATTCAGAGCTTAAGAGCAGCAATTTAGTCAGGTTCTACCTCTTAATTTGTTAGAATATATATACAGAATTTTAGGCAAATTACAGTTTATGAAGACCTCTATAAATATGGTTTTGGAGGGGTACGTCACACAAAAACTTTTGTGTATTTACAGAGTCTTCACAAAAATGCATTTATAATAATCACTTAGGCTCCTTATCAGACCTAAATTGAAAATGTAAACAGAAGTTCCTTTTGAACCCCATATGCAGTACCCACAGAGACACCATATTCAATGCATAGGTTAAACATTTAAAGCACTGAATCTATATTTGTGTCAAGGAGTCTACGTTGTTTACAGCCATGACTACCAGTCTCTGCTTTCCATAAAAGCTCACATGCTGGAACTGTGGTCAGACAAACACATTCAAGCTTAACCTCAAATAGGAAGTTATTTTCAGAGCTTGACATCATCTTCTTAAGCCACTGGCAGTTTTGAGTGCTTCTATGCCAGGTGCCATTCAACAATGGGGTCTAAGTATTTCATAACAAGTTTTGTACACTTTTTTGTCACAGTATCATAGAATGGTTCGGGTTGGAAGGGATCTTAAAGATCATCCAGTTCCAAGCCCTCTGCCATAGGCAGGGACACTATTCACTAGACCAGGTTGTTCAAAGCCCCATCCAGCCCCATCTTGAACACTTCCAGGGATGGGGCTCTCTCTGGGCAACCTGTGCCAGGGCCTCATCACCCTCACAGTAAAGAATTTCTTCCCAATATCCCCTCAAAGAAACACTAGAAGCACATACTACATATGCACACATGCAGTGCACAATGTATGAACAGTATAGCTAATAAAGTCAGAAACTGGGCATTTTTTTCAGCACATATTTAACACAGTCATGCTTAAAATGCTTGGACAATAATTTGAGTATTAGTTAAAAAAATTGTGAAAACAAAATGGGGTCAAACTGTTGTAAGGGTTTTATATGCCACCACATACAATGGTAGAAACAGAAAGATTTATAAGACTTGGAAAGGGAAGCTGAGCTTCTGTCTGATAAGGTGTAAAGCCTGTTTTCTTGTAGTTCTACAAAGGACATTCATTAGCATTTTTTCCTGCTACTGTGACAATGCATGCAATTCTGGTACTCATGCCTGTCTTCAAACACTCAGCACAGGAAAGAAAGACTGAATGATAGATGTTCAAATACTGCAGAAAGAATGTCTACATCTAGAAGTCCAACAACCCCAGAAAAAAGGAACTTTGAGCTATTAAAAAAATAGGTAAAATATCAATGCCGACTGCTTCTGGCTAAGATTGTTTTAAGGATATGGAGTTGGAAGCTACTGGCTCTTATTAACAGGAAAACTAATATCTGCACTAGAAGGCAGCAGACAACACATACACAGAACTGTCAAAGAAGATGAGTTATGAACTCCTACCCATTTTTCTTTGAAAGAAAAGAAAAAGCTTGCCTCCTCTCAAACACACCATGCATCATACAAAGTTCAGAAAGTACAAGGTGGCAGGCAATCAGGAGGAGTCATCTCAAACTGTGATGACTAAATACAAGTAAGCATTAGATAACATTAAAATATGACTAGTGTGCATTTCCCAGGTGTAGATATGCAGAATGCTGTTTCACAGCAAATAGGGACTGGTGTTTAAACAATTCAATAATCTTGATCCAATCTTGGCTTCACAGGCTTAGCAGTGCCAAGGAAAAAAAAAAAGGAGTTAATCCCATACATCATCCTTCTTTTCTCTGGCCAATGCTCCCATCCCTTCTATTTCATCTTATTCACAATCCTACCACTCTTTTGATTTTCATTCTTCCTTTAGTTGAAGTCTAAGCCTGAATTTTGTACTATAATATACACTGAAAGAGCATACCCAAGCTATCTTTAGCTATCAAGACTGTGATCTGTTCTCACCACTCCTCCATCATCATATCCTTCCTCCAGGCTTTGCATGCAAGGTGTCATTTTCTCTTACTAATTATTGTCAAATTCAGAGATTAAGACCGACTCTAAGTAAAGAGATCCTCCTCAGTTTAAAGTAAGAAAGAACACCATCTTTTAAGTAATCTCTCAGATTATTGTGCTAAAATCTCAAACATTTTTAGGAGAGGTCAAATGAATAAAAATATTCATCCCAATAAAAGCAAAACAAAGAGCAAAACCTCAGAACAGAATGCACAAAAAGAACAGTGCAAACAGTTTAAAAATACTTACATCTCAATGACTGTATGCTTATAAACTGGGCATTTGGAAAGGATATGACGCTAACAACACACAGCTCTGTGCTTAGATGCACAGAATACCTGAGTAAACATAAAAAACCCCATCATTGCACCTTCATTAACTCGGGTTTTCCCCTATCTTTCCTCCCCTAGGCTATTTTGAAGAGTAGTGAAGGGATTTAGAATATGTGGAATTAAGTCCACTTAGTGAATTTACTGGAAGCCAATGTTCACTAACATGCTGGAAGCAGTCACTTTCACTTACACAAGGCAAAGACAACAGGACAAGCCCTGCAGCCATCTCACTTCATAGCTGACACACAGTGCTGCAACTAAAGGAGGAGAGCAAGCCCTGAACTGGTAAGTGACACTGCCAGGCTGCAACCTCATTCTGCCAACACCCAGAGTCTGATTACGAGGCCATGTGCACAGGAGGTGCTCACCTCGTTTCCTCAGCTCATCTCCTCCCCTCTCAGCCTGCAGCTGACACCTTTCCAGTCTACTGTGGGGGCAATGAACTGCCCTGCAAGGGGAAGCAGGCTAAAGCAGGAGGTTTGCAGAACGCTGCTACTCACAGGAAAAAAATGGAAAAAGTAATGGTATTTGTATGTCAAAACAGACAACCCTTGAGGGGGTGGCAATTTGTAAAGATCTCCAACAGAGAGATGTATCAAGGAACTAGGATGTCTTCTGGAACCATCTGCAAAAGGTTATGGTGCCAGGCATAAAGCACATACTAACATGCATCTCAAATGCAAAGCAAGCATTTCAGAGTATTTTCAACTCTTGAAGTAACAAAAAACTCCATCATGTGAGCCACATAACTGAGCAGGACTTGGAATTAAAAAAAAAAAAAGGATTAGCGTGACTTTTATTTTGTAGGACAAAGTTGAGCCTGAGAGTCAATATTTTTTGTATAGCTCTTTAGTGATTGCTGCCATCTTACCTGATGTGACCAACCAATTCAATGAGTTTGTGGCTGAAGAAGTAGGCAGTCAGCTCAGACACATGACTGAGCACAGAACAAACTCCAAAGAGAGTGGTGGTGCCGTTCAGGTCTTCCAAGTGCCAGTACAGAAAGGTGAACACAAAGCCATATCCAAACCCCATGAACCAGGCCACGAAGAGCACGGAGCCATACTGGATACTGCACAGCAGTTTAATTAGGTCCCAAAAACTGAAAGACTGTGACTGGCTCATACTGGTAGGAGTGTTATCTGAAGAGTCGTTGGAAGCATTTCTGTCCACCTGTGAGATCTCTACCTCTTTTCTCTTTTCATCTTGCTTGAAGTGCGTGTAATGAAATCGAAACTGGGTGGCCACAATTAACGCCATTGTCATCAGGACACCAAAAACAATGAAAACGATCCTGTAGTTCTTGTATTCTGGAGCTTTACATCCTTGACCTTCAATGGCAACTTCTGTGTGAGTATAGTCAATGCCAATTCCCACGGAGAGCATGGCCAGCCCCCAGCCCAGAGACCCCCACATACGCTGCAATCCATACCGGTCCCTGTGTTTGCCGAGGTACTGCAGAGTTATGGTGTCCACAATGGTAACAGAGGAAGCACTGAAAAATTCTCCTATTATGACAACCAGCAGAATGAGTAGAAAGATGGCCTCTACTTCTTGTTGATCATAAACAAGCACAGCTTGGTCAGAAGGCATCGGCTTCGTGCTGATGGAAGCTGGAGTGGTACTTGGAGTTGCGTTCCCTGGTGAGGCTGGGCTAGTGGTGGTGTTTTTCAAAACCAAATGGGTACTGTTTTCCAAGACAAAATCGGCATCATTGCTCTGTGTAGGTACCAGGAATGTTATTTCAGGATTAGGTGTCCCTGTTGTTTCCAAAGTGACTGGACTGGAAGTGACCAGGTCTCTCCTCCCACGAACTCTCGGGGATGCAGCACTCACTGTGGTTAGCAGAGGAGACATCGAGGCGTTTTGCGGAATTGTTGTTAAAAGGCTGCTTGCGTTGGTGGGATGTGCTGGGGGAAGGCCCTTTGGTACACATCTTAAGGTGGCTGGTCTCACAAATCCGATGCCCAGGTTAAACAAAACCCAGCATAAAAGCGAGAACAGGAGGACAATCTTACCTTTCTTGAAGCGATCTGCCACCACTCCCCAGAAGGGAGCACTGCAAAACTCAATAAAGTACCTGATGCCCACCAGAAGTCCGCTCTGGCTGGGTGACATACCCAGCTGCTTGTAGTACACGGGCAGCAAGGGGTAGAGAGAGCCATATGCTGAATAGAAGAAAAAATAAAAGACCTTTGAGATCAGAAGATCGTTGTTTATTTTGACACAGTGCTTTTCCAACCAATCCAGCTCTTCATCTGGGACAGTGGTTGTCTCTGTAGAAGGGGATTCATTATTGGGTGGCAAGTCTTGATCCTTGGAAACACCATTGAAAGGATCAGCAAGCACATACTTTCTCTTCTGTTCTTCTTCATCGTCAGTTAGAATGGCCACCTTATCATCAGCTGCCATGGTTTACCACAAGCATCCAATATCTGGTGGACTCTCAAGGAACTAGGGCTACCCTGTGAACAAATAAAACATGAGGTGGTTAAGGTACCACAGGGGAACAGACCTGCAATGCCAGCCACCAAGGACAAAGACAGCTTCTTTCTTACAAGTAACATTCCTGAGCAGTAAATGCAGTATTCAGGGTGGGGAAGGCCATTTGTCTAGACTAGTGGTACATGGTAGCAACAATAAAAATGTGTTTTATGACCAGTTCTGTGAAGTTCTCCCAACAGCAGCTTTTATATTGCGCATTAAAACATCTTTCATGTTTAGGACAGAGAATAATTTATATATTCAGAGTTACTGTGGCAATTTAGTGCTAGCATTTGCAAGTCTCTTCTTTCAAGCTGGCTTTTCTCCCCCAAGGCTAACTGCTTTATTTCCAGCATTCCCTCCTATACCAAAGGATAGCCATGATTTTGTAATTAAGTAATGCAGCCACATATATCCGGATTATTTTGATCATCAAAACAAATTACTATCCAAAGCCTCATGATGGCCTTCAAAAGGTTCATCAGTCTCCTCTTGAAACACATTTTTCTAAGCACTCCACAACTACAGCAGAAATTGATGGGAGGCCTGAGCTTCTAGGCTGAATGGGAAGAGAGGTGGGAATTAGGATGGGGCTTTAAGACCAAAATTAGGATAACAATCTCAAAGACATCAAAGCCCTGGGAGCAAAGAAACACAGGAACAGGTCCTATAAAGGTATCTTCAACTCAAATTCTGAAATCAAAAACAGGAGGACTGGGAGATAACAGCACTGCAGCTGCCTGCGTTTATCTGCAGAAGAGCCTGCAAAATTGATAAGCAATACTAAAAAATAAATTAACCACTCCTTAGACTTTGAGTGACCAACTAGTTTTCACATTTAAAAACAACAACCCATTCCAATAAGCTAGGCTACCTAAGAAAAGCTTCCGTTCCAAAAAATAAAAACCAGCTCTGCCAGCAGGCTATCAGCTCAAAATCATTATTAAAAAACTATTTTTGCTCTATTGGTATCTGTAAATTTAACCTAGTAAGATTAGCTTAGGAATTTTGCAAAGACCAATATTTGAAAGGAGAACCGGAAGAACCTGAAATTTCTCTAAGAGCACTCAATTTATGATCTGGACCTGCTCTAGGAATTTGAAGTTGGACAGGATGATCCTAGTGAGTTCTTCCAACTCAGGATATAATATCATCCTATGATAAGTATTTTTTTGCAGGTCTGCACTTTATTCCAGGTAGAAGAGAACAAAGAAGTATGTCTTTTATTACTCATCTGAAAGCACAATGTCATCTCCTTAAAATTAGTCATGCAACAGTATATTCAGGGCCTTTAAATTAATTAATTATAATTCATCATTATTTAATACTGACAATGGATTTGCAAACTGATACATGGCTAATAAGAGAAAAGAGACTAACATTCACAAGTATGTTAAATTAATTGTTTCCTATTGATTCAACATATATGTAACAGCTGACAACAAGCCATGGATATTTCTAAAAACAACAGTTCATGAAAATAATCTAAACCTTACACAGTTCAGTGATAGACAAGTCTAAAAATACCACCATTAAACTCCCAAATGCTCATAAGGTTTATGTATGTTTTTCACTTTTAAATGTCATTTCTATGGGATACTATCTGTGAGGATCTCTGGTTTCAGTTAGGGAGAAAAGGCTACATACAAACCTCGGAACCTTAAATATTCATATATTCAAGGTCAGAAGTAAATGAAAACCATGACGGCACATACACAGAGACTTAAGTTTTTTCCTCCAGTTTCTTCAGAGACAATCCGATTAAATTTTAAAAAAGTATTTCAACTGTCAAAAGATTAGACAGTCCTAATTAAGTTGTTAGAACAGTCAAATGTGAAAGCACATTTTCTTGCTCTTACCTGTTACCATCAAAAGCCACATGAACCAAAAACCAGCAGCTGTCTAGGGAGCTCCTGCAATTTTCGGTTCAGCCAGCCACATCCACCTGACAGGTGGAAGTACTGTGGGGTTTTTGCTCATTTCTATATCCCTAAAACAAACCCTTCTAATAAGTAAATTAGACCAGTCATCATCTGTGCTCTTATTTTCTTTATGCCTTGCCTTGCTTTGACAACAAAGACTCCAGAACTTGTGCAGGGCCCCACTTACGTCAAGGGGATGTAACTGAGCTTCCAGTATATGCTCATCTGTTTGCAGCAACTTGCTTACTTGCTGCATCAGAGCTTTACAGCATTCACTTTTGAAGAACAGATTTCCTGTTCCCCAGACATGACAGGACAGAACTTACATTTTAACCATGTGGATATTTTAGGACAACTTCTTTGTAAGTATGGCTTGAAATTTATCCTGATTTAAACAAGCTTATTCCTATATATGAACCATCTGGTTTCATATAAATTATACTGAAGGCTTTTGGAGCAATTAGTATTCAATCTTTTTGAATTTAGTTTCCCTTTTCTATTGAAGTGGAACTTCAATTTCATATGTTGTATGAATAGTGAGTACATAACAAATTACGGTACTGTTAATCTTTAAACACTTCAGTTGCTGCATATTCTTCCCCCCTCCATAATTTATATCGGCCTCAGCATCCATCTTCTAACACATTGCATGCAAAGAGTAATCCAAAAGATCCACTCCTGCTATTCTGACTGGAACATCGTGGGTTAGAATGCTATGAAAAGTATATTTCATAGTAATTTCAGTAAATATTTTCCCACACTAAGAGCTTCATTGAATGTTATTAATAATACAGAATATATTCTTCAGAAATATAACAGCATCAAGACTGGTAGGAGCCATATGGCATTCTTTATTGTTTTGATCACTAGTTTGTTTAGGAGTCAGGTTTTTGAAAGTCATATTTAGCAATGTTTTAAATTCTAAAAATAAATGACTGAACATGAGAAAATGAACAAAGTAGTATTGTTACTGAAAAAAATCTACAAAAACCCTGAACCTGTGGGGCTTTCCTTACTCACAAAACCCCATGCCAGCCTGGGACTGAATGCGCAGCAAACCAGACAGATGGAAAACCAATATACTTCTCAGTGATAAGAGACCAGTTATCTACTGGTTATTTTAACCATTGCCTTCAAACACCATATCTTCACTTCACAAAATTTTTTTCTAACCCACAAGACAAAAGGAGGACAGAAGATAAGCACAGCCGGCAAGTTCAAAACGAACAATGGAGAACAGGAGTAAGGAAGAAAGGTTCAGAGAGTTAACAAATGGATTTCAGAGTAAATATAAATTTTAACTCATTTGAAGTTGAAGAGAACACAACATTTTGGTAGAGGCCTGTTGAATGTAATCAGCTCAGCCAGGACAAATGAGATCAGAGAGGCTGCAGAGTGGTACCATCATTCTAAAAACAGGAGTAACAGTATGGAGCTATTTCCCCCACACTTAGGTAAGTTCAGAAACACACAAGAAAGCTCTAAGATGCAAATTGGAAGGAACTTCTGCAAGAATCCTGAGAAACCCCTGCAAAGGGAAAGGGAAGATGCATAGCAAGGGCACAGCACAGTAGCGCGTGTGTCACAAGAAAGCACTTTGGTCCTCCAGCTGACAAACGAGCTTTTATCCTGACAGAGATTTACATTTCCAAACCACTACAGAACGCAGAACTGGGAACCGAGCCCTTGTTTCCTCACCACCCCATCACCCCTGACAAGGCTACAATGGAAAAAGACCTAATTGAAACGTGAAGTGCCGATTTCCCCCCTGCCCGCGATGCCACCGTACCGGCCTGGGAGCGTACATCCCTCGCTCGCAGCTGCACGGGAAACGCAGCCGAGCCGGCTCTCTCACACTGGGGATTATTCTGCGGGATCACGCGTACTCTGAACCTCTTTATGCACAAGCGCATGTGCTTCTCCTCACATATAAAGAATGTACTTGTTAACCACAAGGCTCTTCTCCCTTCAAGATTTGCAAAGATAGGAATTTTTTTTTTTTTTTACGTAAGTACAGGCTATTATTTTTTCTAAGTTTCCTGATACAGATTGCTGACACCTGCTTTTATATCTATTCCTCCAGCAAGTCAGAATCCACTTTCAAACCCTTACATCTAGAATATGTTTTTTATCCAGTCATCTCCTGCAAACAGCTACAACAACTTCCCTGCAGACTTGCACCTTTGAGCAGCTATCTTGGGAATGGAGGAAGAACCATTTGTCCCAAGAAATTCAGTGATGACAATGCAGTGGTCATTTTAACGACTGTAATGAGCCTCTTTGGCAGGTAGGTAGAAAGAGGTTATTCTACATTTAGTTAAGTATCTTCTTGGCATTCTTGCATTCTGTTTCTTAAATCAATCCTCATTTAGTCTGTCTCTCCTAATAATTAATAGGATTTCAAGATCAGAAAGGATAAAAAGCTAATCTACTCAAGACAACCTGACATTACAAGAAGTTCTTTATAAAACAAAGAAAAATAACGACATAGTATACTAAAAACTCAGTTCTCCCCTTGAAGTCACTCTTCCCAAAACTTTGGGGAAAAAAAAACCAACCTGCTTTGAACTGTATCTCAAATTAAAAAAAAAAAAGTCAATCAAAAGATCAGACTAGGGTGGCAAATCCCTAAACCTCTCAAGGAAAATACCATGGTACTTACAGCACCAGGCATTGAAACTTCATTTGCAGACCAACAGAAAGTCAGATTTGAGGTGAAAGAGTACTGTTGTTCTAAAATAAAGTTTGATTCAGCATAAATATTCCATTCATTAGGCTTTGAGAATTAAAGTATAATTAAGACTCACAAAGCAGAGCCTCAAAATCCGGGTTGTATGTATGTGAATGTTAAAGGACAAACCACCAAAAAAACCCGTGACAGTTCCTCAGAAGGCAGTGCGAATGATCAAGAGAGTCTTAACCCATTAAATACCTCACAAAATGAGTCACTGTAGAAGATTTATATTTACACAGTCTCAGAAAACATACTCAAAACAGGAATGATCAATTAATCTCTCAAACAACCTGCAGCTGTAAGAACAGAGCAGGCCAGCTTGCTGTTTGCAAAGCCAGTCAGAACAGCATCACATTTCAGTTGACCCCTTCCAGCCATTCACTGACTAGAAAACTCACTTTGTAGCAAATACATTAAAGTCCACATTAAATTTTCATACAAACATTTTGACATCTGCTAGTAGAAAACATGTTTCTTCAATTTTTTTTTTTTAAAGTCACTCATTATTGTTTGATCAAGAACAGGTCTGCTAGAGAAGGAGACTTGAAAACTATACGAAGGCTCACCTCACTCATTCCCCAGCTGGTGAAACTGCCATGAGTGCATCCATCACACAGCTCATGCTCACCACCTCCTCCTCAGCCTCCCCTGGCCCATTGATCCAAGCTACAAAACCTTTGGGTCAAACACTTTCTGCTACAGTATCCACACAGCACCTCTAGAACAAACATCCAGCAGGCCTACAAGGCAACGCTGCAACAGCCATAAATAATAGACCATGTTTTCCATTTTCAAGGAAGTTTCATCCCTAAGGAACAGCCTGGCGCTGTCACCTGCATCCAAGCCAGAAAGGAGGAGAATGTTATGCAAACAACTTACATCATGACAGAGAAGTGCCTAGACTTCATTTACTCTTCCATCACGTTCCCAAGCCACTCCCAGTTAAGCCAGCCTCCAGGCGGAGCTCTTGCAATGGGCTGTTCCCTGCCAAGCCATACAGAACAACTCGACAGGCTGACCCACCTGCCCCACATCATCCCCTGCTCTTCCTCCTGTGAGGCCCCAGCATGAACTGGGGCTGAATTTATAAGATCAGAAATAAATCACACAGAGTCAATTAACTTAGTGCTGGGAAATGTACTTGTTTAAACTGTGAAGCAAGACACAAATGTTGTAACATTAACCAACATAATTAGGGTTTCCAAGAAAGTGAAACCATCTTGTTCTAAAGCACTTAACACTTAAAATTGCTTTATTTTGTGTTGCAGATATGCACTTACTTAATGTGTTGGGCTATAGGTTTTTCTGCTTCTTCAACACGGATATAAAAACTCTACACACTGACACGTTTAGTCAATTAGATTGAGAGGCAACAGTATGTCTGAAATATGTCAAGATCAGATTTATAACAGGTTTAATGCACTTTAAGATAAGTCTGAAGTTGCTACAAGAGTGCTAGTATTAGCATTAAAGAAAAGAACACTGAGATCCTCATCTGTCAAAGAAAAAACATTAAAGTCACATCTTAGGACTCCTGCTTTCTAATCTTGTTTTCCATTTAATACGTGCACATTAAGATGTCCAAGTAGACTCTATTTATTAAACATTTTTAGTTGGTATCAGCCTCCAGCTTTTTTAAGCAGTTTTCAATTTGTCAACTACCTCCAAGGTTTACACTTGATTAATGATGGTAATTTACATGTGTGCTTTCAGCTACAAACCAGGCAAGGGCCCAGAGCTGCAGGACTCCAGGAGCACACTGCTGCCAGCACTGGGGAGGGACACGGGCACCCAGCTGCCCCACCAAGCCTGGCAGCAGTGGCAGTACCGGTCTGCTGCAAGACAGCAAGGCCTTCCTGCCCATTCCAGCCTCTGGGACCAATTGCCACAACTGCAAACGGATCATGTCACCAGTTCACAATTTCCCACACTGCTATATAAACTCAGGCCCATTGTACTGTAGCTGAAGATTAAGATGAATTTCAGGCTGTATTCAAGCTGTGCCCTAGTACCAGCCACGTCAGTGATAAACCACAGCTTCCTCCCATTAGCTCCTCATAATGTGAGCTTCTACTCTCATGTTCTCACTCCACCTGTTTGATTTTTTTATTAAGTCTTCTTAAGATTTTTACTGGATTTATGACTGCTACCACAAATACCATCCTTAAAGGGATGATTGTTTTCTTTTCTCCTATTTCTTGGTGGGTCTTCAGAGAATACCAGCAATAAAGTACAAGTCACCTTTGTGCACTATTTCTATCAGGTGGAACAAAAAACACACACAAAAAAACCCAAGCTAGAAAACCAGTATTTTGTAATCTCTTTCCTTGGACATTACTAACTAGTGGACAACAAGACCCAATGTATCTTAGTAATGTAATAGTGTTTGGGGCAAGTTTTTACTGAAATACTTCAGTGCTGTGTTTATTCAGCTGTTCTCCTCTCCCCAAGTTTATAATTCCAAGTTTATGACTCCTCAACACTGCACTTTTCATTAGCACAACATTTAAAAGGAGCCTGCTGTTAAAACTTCAGAGCTACTGAACAGACATGGGTTTTAAACTCCATCTAACTTAGAACATCGCAGGCATCCGTAGCAGCTATGGCACCTTCAGCAGTGAATTCCTAAATAAGTATCTGTTCCTACGCTTGTTCCAATAAACAGAGCAGCAACTGACAACCCACTTACTAAAACCCATGGTATTTTAAGGATGTAAGGGCTCTGGATCCGAGTGACAGCCACACGTAACGCCACGCCTGGATGCTGGCGGCAGGGAGAAGTGCGGGGATGCCTGTGCAGGAGCTCCCGCGGGACACGGCCCGGCCAGCGGCCACCTCCGGGACTACGACCCTGTCACCGGGGAGGGCAGGGGGCATTACATGGCTCGGCCGCAGCACGAGCGGAGCTTCAGGAGCCGCGGGCCGGCACCCCACCGAGGTCGGCACCCACCACAGCAGCCGTCAGGGCTGACACAACCGCCCGGCTCCGCGGAGGCGCAGCTGACCGGCCCCGGCACGGCAGGAATCGCCTCCGGGGAAAGGCTGCGGCGGGGCCCACCGGCAGCATCCCGGGCGGCTGCGGGGACGAGGCCCGCCGCCCCGGTGGGAGGGCGCTGGAGCGGGTGACGGGGCAGACACCGGGGGGGAACGGCCTCCCCAGCCCGGCGGCTCGCAGCGCCTCGGTGCGCCACAGCCGGCCCCGGCCACCCCGCTGGCCGGTCCCCGCGNAGGGCTGGCACTGCACCGACAGAGCCGATCCACTCACGGGCTGCGTCGTGCTGCGGCTGCCGGGTCCGCACCTGTGCTGGGACACGGGCAGGGCCGTGCGTTTGAGAACACTGCCTGGGCAGCGTTCGTGGGCCCCAACAGCCGAATGACATTCATAGCGCTTCCTGCTCCTCACAAGTTCCAAACGCGTATTACAGCCTAAAGAATTATTTGCTGTAGTGCCTTTCACAGCCACTGGCATCACCTCGTCGGTAACACTGGTTTTAGACTTGCACACAAATAAAATTACTTAAATGTTTAAAACAACAATATAAACTTCCCCCCACGCTAATTACGGAGGCAGAAAAAGGCAGGGAGGGAGGGTAACTCCTGAGCAACAGCTGAGTCGTGCTGCAATATCAAAAGGTCAGTGGTGTTAAACTAAAGAAGGGGAATAGTCACGAAGTGAAAGGCCAGCCAGAGATTTGGGCTGTTTATCAGCCCTGAACTGGAGGACCTGAAGCTGTTTGAGGATTAAGCTCCAATGATGGTGTTCTTTACACAAGAGTTCACACTGGGCCCTAGTCCAAGCAGGTCAATAAAGTGAGCAAGCTCCACTGGCCATCTCTCCCAGTGGCACAGCACGGCAGCTTCTGCTCAGGACAGGGACCTGACTGCAGACATCGTTAACTTGGATACCACAGAACAAACACATTACCACTTGCATCTTACTTTGCACCTCCCTTTTCTGAGGGAGGATCCCCCTTTTTTTTCAAATAATAAAACATAATTTGCATTATTTTGCCCAAGGGAAAAAATTGAGAGAAAGCTACAAGTTTGCATGATTGAGGCAGACGAACAGGAACAGAGGCACGACAGGCATTTGACTCATTTAATTTGAGTTCTCACCGAAGTGAAAGGGACTCCAGCCGGCACGGAAGGCAATGCTCTCTCCAGGTTGTTCCCCTGCCACAATGACATACCAATGGGGCACGGTCTCTGTATGTGGATTCACCCGCCATTGAGGACACCGTCCCATTAAAATCCTGCCTACCTCTACAGTAAAGGCTTCTCCTGAAGGAGGCAGGAGACAAAGGCTGGATTTCCTAAGGGAGATGACCTGGGGCAGGAGAAGGCTTGTTTATCATCTGTCTCTGGAAGGATTTTCAGAACTCATCATCTCTGAGAATCTCCCCCACGGTTAATTAACCACAAAGAGAAACCACGTCTGAGACCAGGAGTGCAGGCCTCCTGTAATCTTGCAGAATTCAGAGACAGACAATTATCAGCTCATGTAGTGGGGGTTTTATTACAAAATGTTACTCTAATAAACCAGATCTAAGCTCCAAACAAAATTATTTAATCTTGATGGAGACTATTTTGGCAAATTACTACAAAAGCTTTTAGGGAGAACAAGTAATTCAAGTAATTTGCAGTCATTGTCAACTAAAAAGGAAAAGCAGATCTTTGTAGTCACAGACTACATTTACTGGAGCCTTAAAAGCAGTTTTTCTCTAGACTCTGATAACTCACCCTTGCCCACCACACTAAGAATGTGACCATCTTCTGCAACCTTGCTTGGAGCTGTGTTTTTCCTTTTCTTGTTTTAAGCTGTGTTTTTAAGGATTTGCATTGTGATCATCCCCCTTCCTTCTACTTGGTTTCAGAGGTGCCAAGGTCATTTCCTAAAGAAAAATTTTTTTTTAATTAAATATTTACAAGCTCCCCGAATAGAGAAATTAAGACCAAATACATAACGTTTCTTTGTAGGCTGCTGCATAACCTGGTATGTGAACAAGAAGTTACAGCTGAGGACCAGAGTACAGAATATGACTAATAAAGAATGATGTACAATGTTTATATATATATATATATAATGGTTTCTTACTGAGTTTAAAAGTCCAATCCATCCCCGAGTGTGGTGAGGTGAGCATTGTGAAAAGCCCGAGCACAGAACAGCATTATTCCAGCCTGACAAGCTACTCTAGCCTGGGCAGAACTGAACATAGTAGGGCTCTGCATGGTTATTTCTTTCAGCGAGGCTGTGTGCAAACATCTGGATTACAGCCCTGTTCCAAATTACTACACTTGCTCAGAGAGTTCTTTCAGCTAGGAAAATGAGGATTAGGAAAAATGGAGAAACTGCTGCCCTGCTCACAAACTGTCCTAATGTATCACAAATATTTCTAGTCAAAGCAGTCTTCACAGAAAAAGAAATGTAAGTTGCTTGAAGTATAAAGCTTTTTTAAAAAATAGTTGCTAGTATGAAACAGCAAATAAAAAGCTGAGTTAGAATTAAAATCCATTCACATTAATTGAAATACCTCTTTTTCAAAAACCTCAAGCTCTGAATGACAGTAAAATGTGATATATAAACGTGCTATACCAAAAAACAATCTTTTTCTCTTAGCTAATAGAGTGACACTAATAAATATGTACATGACCACTGGATATTAGAAAATTCAGAAATAATGCTTTCTAAAATGAATATAAATCATACATAAGCATGCCATATAAAAACTTCTGTATTATAAACACACAGCTGGGTTAACTTATCCATGCCTATGGGTTTCTGTCAGATTTTGGTTCAATGCATATGTTACTTTATAAAGATTTTGATTTGTGTTCCCCATACAACTTTACCAGAGATAATGGTGAGAATGCTTGCCAAAAATAGTTACAAATGCTTAACCGTTTAAAAAAACAAATAACCAAATTTAATGTCTAAAAGAAAGCATCAAATAAACTGAAAAAATAAAGCAAAGTAGTTATCTTTTAAAAGTAAAATAAACAAAATTAATTACAAATACCTGCAGGGACTGCACATAGCTAAGCATAGTAGACTTTAATGGAAAAGGACAAGGTGGTGTCAGCTGACTCCATGATTTGTTCATTAGGTTAGAGGGGAAACAAATCATATATGGTTTCTAGGAGCTTAAATTATCACGTTTAGAAAAACTTACTGGTTTCTTTAATAAGCTGGAACTGTACTTTCCAGTAAAAGTGGAATTGAACTGAATCAAGAATTTCTGGTTGACACAAAATACTCTGCTGTCCTTTAGCAGCTTTTAACTCTGAGCCAAAAAAAAAAAGAAAGAAAAGAAAAGAATCATTTACATCAGTCAGATTAGAAAGATAAATTGAAGGTGAGATTTATGCTGCTAGGACTTGCTCCAGAATACAATGAAGTCAACAGGAAAGCTTTCCTTTCCATGAGACCTTTAATATGTTTTGCATAACATGAAAACGACTTTTTTTTTTAGTCAGTCCTTTGCTAGGAGAGGCACTGCATTAAGGCAACTATGACATTCATTTCTTCCTCTTGAGGAAGTTCTTTACAACACAACAGTTTGTACATATCCCAGGGTAAATCTGGGAAGACTTAAGTCAGTATGAGGAACAGTGTGACTCTTCCTTACATCTTCAAAGACTAAAAGCACTTATGTTACCAGTTAGAGAAAAATCCCAGCAGAGGAACCGAGAAACAGTCACCACGTGAATCAGCAAATCATACACAGCTGCAGCAGTGTTAATGGTAACCAAGGGCAAAATATTCACAGCCAGCGAGACAACCAGTCTTGCAGTGGTCTGTCCGGTTTGGCAGGCAAGCAGAGTATTCTCTTCATCTCAATTTTAATCTAACACTTTTAGAAGCATTACATTCATTAGCAAAGGGACAGCAACGCACAAAACCAAAGACAGAAACTGTGTATACTGTGACTGTCTTTACTCTGTGTGTATACACCAACTTTTTCGTACTGGATAGGCCTTTTTATTTTTTCCCTTAAATTCATATTTGTCTTTGCATGGTGTCTGCTTATACAGTATTCAGCCTTTCCTCACCTCAAGACCTTTGAACCCACTGGCAGATATTAAATTTGGTGGGCACAAATATTAAACTCCTACAACACAGTGTGGATGTCAGTGGCTGGTGCAGAAAAGAAAGGCAAGACAGTGCCCTCCGTGGGGGGATAGTCCAGAGCAGGAACTCCACAGTGTCCAGTGTCCATTTGTCCAGTGAATCACTTTTTGTGCCTGAGCAGCAGTGCAGAACTCGGGGGCAGGTAAGGGAATAGAGGAGGGAACTGGAGAAAAAGGAGAGGGAACAGGTGAGGCATTTAAAGTGCTGACACAAGGGAGTGCATTGTAAAAATGCAAATACACAAACCCATAGGAAATACAGCTTCATTGGTTTTGCTGTCCATTATGTAAATGTTTAAGTTGGGCTGCTGATGACATTGACACCATCGAATAGACACAAAAATGTGATGTTCTTGATCCTCCACACTGGGAATTGTGCAAAGCCCTGCTGATCCTGTAGTCCTGGCAGGAACTAGAGACAATTTGTGCAATTTATCCACTGAACCTGCAATGAATTCTGCATTGGCCTGCCTTCACAGAAGGAAGGAAGCTTAACCAGACAGAGCTTAGAGATGGATCCATTTAGACCCTCTAGGGTCCCCAGTGGGAGGGTCCCCAGAAAAAATCCAACTTCTAAAACTTCCAAAGATAACTCCCACATGCTCGTACATCTTATTCTAAATAAACACTAGAAATGTTAAAATTAAAATGCAAAATGAGTAGGGCAGTGAAAGCAGTTAAAAGTATAACATATCCTCCCACCTCCTCTGCCCACTGTGTCCTGCACAATGAGTCCTTACTTCTACATGACTTTAGTAACATAAATTCATGTTTTTTATGCTGTGTTCTGGGCATACCAAGTACCTACTGAGCCTCATGTGTTTGATGACTGCAGGTATGTGGCCAAGGGACAGCAAACTGACCACTTCTCTCTGATCCCTAAGAACTTCCTTCTATCCCCTCTGAGAGTAAGAGGTTGAGCAAATACCAGCATTCAAGCAAGAAATTCTTTACTATTATTGTCCTTGACATCCACAAAAGAAATGCATATAGGGTCAGCTATCCCTGCTTTCCTAATTACTAGTCAATGACTTGAGGTCAATGGGAGTTTGAGTTCTCAGCTGTTAACAAAATTAAATTTCTGACAATAGCTTTTAAAGGAAATACCATACCACTGCATGGTAAAACATTCCCTGACCAAAAGAAATTTTAATTGAGGTTCCATATTCTACATATTTAAAGACTATTCAAGAAAATGACTTTTGATTTTATACAGCACTACATATTCTTCTCTTTTAATACAAGGACTAGCTCCCACAATTTGTATGGCTCAAAAAAAAAAAAAAAAGTGATAACTCAGACCACTTTTCACCTGAACTGGTTTTTGTTTATTTTAATTAGATGCAAGTGCAGTCATATAGTCTTATCTCCCTGGTTAATTTCAGGTCTTCTACAAGGTAGCTTTGTAAACCTAAACCAAGACTAAGGCATTTTTGTTTAGTACCTGTAAATTTAAGTGACATTTAAGTGATATTTTCACACAAGCAGTGAAATAATCTTTTGTACTGAGAAACACATTTCACCAAATTCGGACCAGGGCTAGCTGCTGATTTCAGAGGCCTCACATCTAATTCTCTCCAGAGCTGAATTTTCCTCGGTATAAATAAAAGCAGTAAATGTCACTTTTCATACAGAAGGGAGTCAGAGTTAGCCAAATCATCTAGTTTCTTTCACCAGAAAGCATACTGATCTTTTTATTCTGTATTTTCTCTCAGGATCTCCAACATAACTGATGGCTTGATGACCCCTTACTTTCTTGTTTATTGAGATGAGAACATCTAAGTGATACTGGTAGTTGAATTTAGTTTCTAGGTGAATTTCAAACAGTTCCCTCCCCTCAAGTGTGACAACAATGAACAATTTACTGATGCCCTTCTCCAACTCTTGAGATGATATCCTCACTGTAAAGAGCAAAGGACCTGAGTGCTTAAGTCTCAGGAAGAGGATTACCACAGACTTCAGTTACACTGGGACTTGAAGCAGTATTTCTGATCAAATGTGATTGTGAAATAAATAAAAACTTTTTTGACAAATTGAAGGACTCAGCTATTGAAAATGTGCTTAGGACAGGTAAACTATGTTGCCAGTCATGCCATGGAATAGTAATAGAAGATTTAATATGTTCTGATAATATTAAAAGACAAAGTTACATATTTTTTTCAATTTTTGTATTTGCTTTTCTGGTTGGAAAGAGAAATCTTTAATAACATACAAGAAATATTTTAGATGTTTTCTTTTTAGGGCTATCAGTGCAATGTGAGATAAAGTACTTCATGTAAAGGTACAAATTGTTTCAGAAATACTGTACACAACTAGTTACTTGTTTCCTACAATATCCCAGTTATCACAATGTATCTATGACAGCATATTGTAGTATTCTTAGTGGAAAGCTTCAGAACGTCTGTTTATTTCAGTGTCTGAAGTTGAAGATAAAATAAGACAAACAAAATCTCAGAAGATATTAATAGTTACATACATACCGAGCTCATTAATAAATGCATTGGATTCTTCCTCAGCAGTGTTTCTTTTCCAAACCTGGGAACAAAATTATTGACAGTGAAAAAAACCCAACATATGTTTAGTTTTCAACAGAATGCTTATTTAGGTTTGAAGGACCTGATTCTGCAGTGTGTACTGGCCTGAAGTTCTATTACAACAACCGGGGACAGACTTCAGGCAAAGACCAGGTCTTTCATTAGTGGTATGACATTGTGTTTGGCAAGGATTGAGAATGGACAGCTTATGTTAAGCCATGATATAGCTACTGTGATATAGCCTGGTTTCAGGAAGCAGTGCCTCTTTAAGGCAGAAACATATCTTGGAGAAAGTTTGTTCCTTCCTTTTAATGTCTTATTTTACCCACAGTTACCAAAGCACCTTTCTCAGTCTCTCTAACAGAATTATATAGTCAAGTATAAGAAAATGGACCTCAGCTATACGTGTATGGCTGGGGGAATAACACCACTCCCACGTATCAGGTTTCAGTGCAGGACAACTCCTCGTTCTCCTGAAATCTGTTTGGAAGTGTTGGCAGGATCTAAATGACCTTAGGAAGGAATTACTCAAACAGAAACAAAGGGATATTCAACTGTTTCCCAGTTTTGATTTTTTCACTGCCATATTGGACAAGGTCAAGCTTTCAACCATATGCTACAACACCTCACTAAAGTTAAGGTGTTTGGAGGCAAAGTGGAAAAATGGAGCAAACCTGACGAATGCTATCAATTCAGGGTACACAAGTACTGCCAGAAAAACTGGTGTAAAAGTTATACATTCTGATTTAGTGTTTCTACAGTGTATAAAAGCATAACTGCCTCTCGTGTTTTAGCTTTGCAGAAAGGAACAGCAAAGTGCCTCCTTCTCACGTCATTGAGCTGAGAGCTCCCAGGGACAGAGCTGGACGTCGCTCTCTGCTTGGCACCATGACCAAAAGTGCCACCTGATTCCACCTGGCTGTTCCCCCCTGCTGCACAAAGAGCACGGCTTCCTCTGCAGTGGTTAATAAAGCATTTCAAACTGAGCACTTCTACTCTAGGAGACAGCCAGAATCTCAATCCACCTCTGAATTTTTCAGTGAAGCTTTTACAGTATTTCCATTGTCTTAGTCTCTTGCAGATTGTGATCTATTTATAACAGCTCAGCTATTTCTAAGCCTCAAGCAGACAGAAAAGTGATGCGTCATTGCAAGGATATGCCTTTGAAATGGCTGGGTGGGAAAAGAAAAAAAAATCCAAAACACAGGAAGGTGACAAAAGTAGAAAAAAACCAGTCTTTGTCTATGTAATACTATTAACATTCCTTACTTTTTTTCTCTGTCCTATCTCCTGACTTCCTAAATCAGCACATCAACTATGAATTCTAAGTACCTGTGCTTTTTAAAGTCATTTACTAATTCCTTTTCTTCTTTCCCTTCTCTTCCCCTATAAATAGCTCTATAAATAGTTGAGTAAAGGCCTGTTGCCTGCAGGGTTGGACGATTTTATCTGCTTTTAGGATGTACAGCCTAGCTCCCTGAGGATTTCTTGTATTGCTACAGCATGCTGTTAACTGTTTGTTACCAGAAGGTTCAAAACTGTCAGAGCACCTATGAGGGAGGAAAAAAAATAAATTATACGTGCAAAACCAATTGCAAAGTTTGAAATAATTCTATTTTAGCATAATATATGGATTTTTTTTTCACATGTTGAGAAATTCAGACATGGATTTCATAAGAATTACAGGGAAAAAATTGGGATGTCCTCCTCCTTTCAAAAAGAATATGTTAGTGTTAGAAAAGGTTCCAAGAAGGATGCTCAGAAGTTTGGACTGACTTCTCTGCCTGGAATAGCTGAGTATCCTAGCATTCACCAGTCAGGAAAAGAGGCTAATGAGCAGAGATAAAGCAGATATAAAAAATCCTGAATTGGAGAAAGCAAGTTCATTTACTCTTTCTTCTCATACATGGAATATGAAACAGCAAATGAAGCTACTGAAGGACAGGAGGAGACCTGTCCAAAACTTGCAAAGATACAGTGGGTGCTAAAAGTTTGTCAAGTTCCAGCAAAGGAACATGCACAGAAGAGAAATCCCCAGGTTACTAGATTTTTTGTTTCCAAGACCTGCAATCTTCTGGGGAACAACTAAAAGATACTAGAATAACAATAAATTAATAGTTCTCAAAAATTTTGTATCATAATTTATTTTCCCTTCAGTTTTTCAAAATATCTTGCATTCTTGTAATTAAACATTTCAAGGTTTTGCAGCTCCCCTTTGGGCCACTGGCGGTTTCACAAGCCCTCTGGTTCCCTGGGCCACCATGTAGTGTTACTAATCCTCATACTTTGCCTTAAAAATAGTTTACAAATGTGCTGAGTTGGGAAAGAATTTTTCCTATTCCAGAAAGGCAGAGCCATTCTAATGTATTTAAAGCAGCAGCATTTCCTATATGAGTGACAGAAGAAGAAGCCAGAGCAAGCTATCAGCAGCTGGCCCATCCTTGTCATCAGCTGTATCTAAGTCAGAAAAGCAGCAGTCAAATGTTCTTCGTGTCTTCCATAGCCTTGGCCACTGACAGCAGGAACAGCAGGGAATGTTAAGGAAAGCCTAAGGTCTCAGTTTCTTCTTTCTTTGTGGCATGTGTGCTGAATAATATAACTACAGAGAGTGCAAATGCCATCAGCTCTGAACTGTAGGGGGGTTTTGTTGCTCAGGTTGAAGTGGAATAAAAAAGTTAAACAATTAAACTAAACACTATGGAGTACAATGGTGAATCAGCCCTCCTGATGCCTAAAAACCCTTCAGACAGCACTCTCAGAAGTCAGACTTCTAATCTTGAAAGTTCTGCAGTAAACTGCGTTATTTATAATCTTCATTGGCAAAAATGAAAATGTGGATAGACACAAATGTACATGACACATAGGTTGTCTGTCTACCTCATACGTCTCACTTTCTAAATTAGTAACTTATACATAAACTACCATTCCAAATAGTAATACTGGAAGAGAATTTCAAAGACTTCAAACTGCAATATATTTTAAATTTTGACCCAACACCATAAAATTTTAAGTCAATGCAGCATCACTAAAATAGAATGCCGTAATTAGTTTACAAAACCTGTCTTATCTTACTCATCTTTAGATTTATAAGCTAAACAAAATTGGTAAACCTTTGGACTTGAGCAGGGTGGGGGTGATCCTGTAACAACAGTGGCTAAACAAATATACACAGTTTATACAGAAAAGGTGCAAGAGCAGGAAATGGATATTGGAAGGTTGGTTACTAATTAACTCAGGCCTATCCGGGAAGGGAGACAGAAAGTGAACTAAACTACAGTTTCAATGTGGCTATTTCCTGAGCTAAAGCTCTTTAAAAACACATCTGAGCTATAGCTTTTTTCTGAGATAAGTATATAGTGCTCACATTCTACATATTAGATAGGTGTGGAAGATTATAACAGACCTGCAAACAGTTCCTCCTCTTCAACAGGAAAAGTGGAGGTTACACAGTGGAGGTCACTGCAGTCTTTGGCAACAAGTTTCCAGGTGTTGAAGTCACATCTTGAAGGGAGAATGTTTTCCTTCACCTTCCAGAATTAGCACACATATTCCGGAGAGAACTGCTCTGGTTGTTACTATGCAGTGACAAAGTCACAACTCGTTGTTGCAGTCATTCTGTGGTGAGTAATTATGGTACCTACAAGCATTATGACTGATTACTGTGAATAACTAACAAAAGCAAATGAGTGCCTGGGAAACAGACAGATGACTGCAAATACCCTACAACCTCCTGAAATGACATACTGGAGAACATGACAGAGTTTGGGGCTTTTTACTTCTGTAAACATAAATAGTAGGCTTCTTTTACTTAAAAAAGTAAAGAAGATGGGAAATTTCCTCGGAAGAAAAGATAAATTGAAAGACTCTTGGGGAAAGGAGTGTGGTGGCTAAATGAGTGCATTTTAATACATGGAGGATTTGTTTGTCCTGTGCTAAAAAAATAGGCTCATTTCCGTCTGCAGAGCTGGGTAACAGCTGACAGGTGGCAGAGTTACAGGCTCACACGTGAAGCAATGGTCAAATTATTTTCCTGGAAAGAAAAAGCATGCATCCCTTGTAACACAGAGAAGACCCTTTTGAACATCAGTTTATAACAGTTCACAGAACAGTTTTCTTAAGATATAAGTGGAAAATATATTCCATGTGTTGATTCGTAAAGCAACACAGAAATTCAAAGCATCTGAACCTTTTTCCTCTGGATTCCATAATCCTGGGTCATTGTGCTATGTGGCTTTTTCTGGTGCACTGCAAACATATAGATAAACCATATTTATTTTTTAGCTCACTAATAGGAGCAATGACAAGATGCCATTTGTTATCACCAGTGTACAGTGTCCTACTGTTTCAACTAAAAGGTTAATGTTGATATTACAATGAAACAGATGACTTTCTTTACTTCACAGAAGTGACAACTAAAATAGATGAGTGAAAAAGCTACAAGTTTTTTCTTATTGCCTGCTTCTTCTGGCTATTTGAAAGATGCTGAAAATTGTATGTTGCTGTTGTAATTCAGATGACAGAGAGCTGTACCTGCAAAATTCAGCTGTCTCTTACTAGGAAGGTAACTGGTCAATGGTGAATGTTCCAAAAGGCTCACAAAAGCTAAGGGATGTTAGTGGTGACACAGGGAAGGGAATGCACAGATCAAATGTGTTTCATGATTCTCCTGCTCAGTCATGGGGAAAAAAATTCTATTAACATTTCAAATTGAAAATGGATTTCTCTCTCTCTCTCCTTTTTTTTTTTTTAACATAAAGTCTCTGTTTTCTTATGAAATTATTTAAATTTAGCATAAAACAAACAAAAGATGTTTCTTCTTAGTGCTGACCAGAACTTTTTCTTCTTTATTTTTTTAGGCTACAAATGCCAATAAAAATCACTTTTCAAAGTGTCTTAAATTTACAGAATAATGTCCCAGACTAATTCTACATGGTGCAACATCTCCTAGGCAGAAGCACAGCCTTTAATTACATGCTTTAATTTCTTGGCAAGTCCCAGACTGAAACCCTGCTGTTAACTCCTGCAGTTAACTGTACAATAAAGCACCTTCTCTCTCCTAGAGCCTGAAGAAGTGCTCTTAGCAACAGCTCTATAAGGGAGTGCCTGCATTTTTCTTGGCAGACAGGTGTGTCAAAGTATGAGTCAATCACCTTGAGTTCCATGTTATTTCTGAAATGATTATATATATTCCCATACAGTGCTCTTAGCAGCATGAACCTCTGCCCCAGCCTGCTATTGCAGATACACAAAGAGATGGACTGTCTGGGTCTGGACAGGAGAACCAGTGGCATCACGAAATCCATGGAGCAGATGCAAGACTGAGATTCCAGAGAGGAGCTAATGATACTAGAGACCATGGATTTCCTTTGGAACAATTTAATTCTATGTTGTGCCCTGCCACAGCTGCCACTGCCTTTCTTCACCAAGCAGTATATCCCTAGGGAAGTATATCCACTCGATAAGTGCTCAAGGAACCGAGTACTCTGTCCCTGTCACTGCCATTGCAAGTCTGTTTATGATCCAAGGTGACCATATTTCTTTCCTGAAAAAAAACAAAAAAACCCAAACCAAACACTTTCCCTTGTGACTTGCTACACATCCTTCTGCCAGGTTAATCATTATACACAGAACTGATAAATTCAGTTGCATTGAAACTCATGATCACCCCTTATTGGATGCTAATAATTTCTACTTTGAACAGAATATATCTGCAGCAGCGAGTGATACATGCTTATTTAATAGCTTAAAGGCCAATGTTTATTCTACTGACCTATTTTCCCCCTCATTTTTAAGTTCTCCAGTCTGCTCTGCTGTCCTTTGCATCATTTGTGGCATTAAATGAGATATCTTTCCCTAGGCAATGTTCAAGTCATTATTTTATGAACAGTTTTCACTGTACTCCAGGATGAAATAAAACAGAAAGAAATTTTGAAAAACATTCTTAATATTGACTTCTAAAATGAAATGTAGATCTTTTCAAGTGAAAATTAATTCTTGTGTGAGGTGCCAGATGAGAAACAGGGAAAAGTTTGAATACACCACATCTATTTAATAAGCTACTGACTGTCACACTGTCAGCCAAAGTGCCCTGCTGAAGACCCTCACTTTAATTTAGAGTAACAAATTCTTGAAATCAACATCTGAGGTGCTCCAATTCCCTGGTCTGCCAGAAAGCTACTAATTAGCATCAAATGCTTTTGTGCTTAATTCACTGTGATTTTGATGGAAACAAAATAAGTAACTAGTCATTCGCTCCAACCCCTGAGATGGAAGCAGATGGTTCAAGACCAAAGTGTGTGACATTCCAGCTGAACAATAGACAAAACAGGGAGGCCAAGAGGAATCTTACATACAGGACGGAGCTCCTAAAATAGATTTTTAATGTTTATAAATGTTTGGGGTTTTTTTTCCTTTTTTTTTTCCTCCTGCTTCTTGAATAATATAATTCTATCACAATAGATAGATCATACAAGGAAAATTTCAGGCTAATGGTAGTTGGCAAGATAAGCATATAATCTGCATTTAAAATCTGATGTACATTCATTGATATAAAAGGTATGAAAGGCACTATCTTTAAAGTTAACTGAACCAATGCTAAATATGAGGTAGAATTACAAACGGGCCAATAGTGCTTCAAAATGCTACTGACAAAGGAATTGCTGCAATGTTTTAAAGTAAATCAGTCAAGTGACATGAACTTAATATTTGGAATATTGTTCCACCTCAGGCTGGATATGCAATTCCAGTAGATTATAATTATGAGTTACATAAGATCCAGTGGAAGGTTAGAAGGATATATTTAAAATATTATTCACCATTCATAAATAAGACTTTTAAAACACCAGGATAATTAGTTCCATTAAGGTTACATCCCCATTGATAGAGCTCTAGCTCTTGCTAACACAAGTCCATCAGCTGATCTGTCTGTTGTGTCACATGCAAATGTGTTAATTAGGCTTATTCATAACTTCCTTTGTTTCTGAGCCTAAAAATTATGCCTACATTTTCCTTCCAACTCTAAGGTAAAATTTCCAGAGCTGCAGGAGATAGGCTGTGGAGGAAGGCATTGAAGTCAGTGAGCCCAGTTCCCATGCTTGAGGCTTCTACTCTCTAGGAGAAAATTACATGTCCTGCACAATTTTTTTTTTTCATCTCCAATACTTTCAGAGTCGAATTTCATTATTTGGCTGTTATTGCACCTCTGAATCATTAAAGACCGCATCCTGATACACGACTCTGCATCAGTAACATACATGGAAAGTCTGATGCTGGTGAGAAATTTAGCCAAAACCAATGTATGGGTAGAGTTTTGGCTTGAGAAGAATGCATGCAACTAACTCAGGTTAGGACAACTTTGGTGAGGATTACATGTTGTAAAATCTGTATTTCAGACAGCTAAGTCAAACCAAGTCAGAAACTCATGGCTGTTGAGGACCCTTGGTTCTTGGAGTCTCTCAAAGAGATTTCTTAAGAAACAGCACTATCGCTCTGCACTCTATACCACAAGTCTTAGAAGTTCTGTTTTTCTTACTAGTTCCATTGCTATTTTCATGTAATACAAGCAAAGCACCTCAAATAACAACCAGTTAACGCAAATGAGCTTGATTTTAATTTCTTATAGAAGCACACAGAGTAAATCTTGAATTAACTGATATTCTGGGACAGTGCTATTTGAAGAGGTCCAACAGGGACGGTATTTTGAAATACAGACCCACACTCTGTGAAAACCACGTGTCTTTTTCTCTTCCTACATACAGGCAGCTCTGACTCTCACAGAATCAAGCACACACATTGAGAGCAGAACAACAGACGTGATGACACAACAAGATGCAATACAGATATCATTTGCTCAAGCAGACTCCTGAAGTCTGGTAGGCAAGCTTCCCTGCCATCACTTGCTTCATTCCCTGCTTCATTCTTTCTAGACCTGAAAACTCAACATTAAGAACTAATTATACAGCCAAAGACACCCTCAGCAGCGAGGTATCTTTGGGGTATTTTTTTGGTCCACTAGAAGTTAACTGTCCTACCAAGAAAAAATGCACTTTCCTCTAGCCCCATTCCCACACACACTCCCTACAGCTATTTCCACCCACGCTACAGCTCTTTTTAACTGTGTTTAAAAAGCTGAGAGCGAGAGAAATGTGCTGCTGCTGCTAGTGCTCCTCCTCCTCAGGTGGGCGGGTTGGTAGCTGGTCAGTTTTCTGCAGCATTTCTCATTGCTAAATGCGTGGGAGGCTGAGAGCAGAAAGGGAAGGAAGCGGTCCTCTTAGGAAGGGAGGCGTATCAAAGCGAGTGGGAAGCAAATAGCCCCTTCCCACCTGCACATATGCAATTATATGCAATTGAAAAACTAACACAATGGATCTGCAAGCAGAGCTTTCCGAGCTGTAGTCCTAAAAGGTATCAAACAGCTTGGGTCTCAAAGCCAAAGTCGGGGGTGACCAGATCTCTGGGAAGACAGCATTTTTCACCCACGGAGAACAGGCTCGTGGGGAGGAAAAGGAGGAGGGAAGAGGGCGTTCCTTACAGTTATGGCTTAGTACGTAGGTGGAGGGTGGTTCGGGGAGAGGAGTGACAGATTGCTTGTGGCAGCAGGGAAGAAAGATGTAGGAGGGTGTTTGCCCAGGGTCCCGTCTAACCCAGGGGGTTCTGGCAGGGTGGCTGCAGCACGAGTGCTATGTCTAAGCCGGGGTGGTGGGAGGAGAGGAACTCACTGCTGGATGGACCTCGCTTGGATCCTCTCTCGTTGTCTCATCAACACAGCAGCATCTGCAGCAGCACCCAGCCACTCCCACACTTTCCCCGGTGCTCTCTGAGGCCAAAAGAAAATGAAAACTACTTTACTCACACAGTTCCATTATGGATTTGCTTTCATCCTTTTCCAAACACTTTCTAGTTCCCCACTGATAAGATGCAAATTAACTGGTGAAGAAAAAAAAGGGAAAAAAAAAGTTGATTTTTTTCCCCTCCCTCACACACTTTCTTGTTACAGGAGAAATTCACTGCTGCATGCCATTAGCTGTGCCCTCATTCCAGATCTATGATTTCAGATGTTGTATGGAGGCATTATCTGAAAGGTCTCTGATCAAAAGCCCTGGGGAAGGCACTCTGTTCGCATGAGATTACTCAGGCTACAGACAAAAGCAAAAATTTGCTTCTCCATATTACATAGATGTTTCAGTCCTTCCCTGGGTTGGTCTGCTGTTAGAGAATGAACAGATTAGTTTTCTGCTTATTTTAAGTCTACTGCTCTCAGTGATGTCCCTGGAAGACTCTCTACTGCAGACCTGAGCCTTTACTATTAGGTACCCAAGCTGGCACAAGGAAATTTCAACCTGTGTCACCTGTGGCAGTGTTTTAGAGGGCTGTCAACTGAGTCTGGACTGAGAAATAACAATGTGAGGATTGTTTGTCAGCACAGTAATAACCAGTTAGCAGGCATGAACTGGAAATTTTCCCATACTGTTCCTCAAACCTTCACAGACTCGTTTTTCCTTAACCTTCACACGCTGTAAGGATGCACTTAACTACTCACACACAGAGAAATTAGATGCCAGCTGTTAGACCAGCAGAGGAAAAGAGTGACTTTACAGCAAGCCTGGACACAGCAGCATGGGACATGATGAAGTACTTGTACTATTTATTATCTGGTCTTGGTCAACTACTCCGGGAGCTCTCAGAGGCAAACGCGAGGCACAAATTAATGGTTAACTAGGGGTGTACAGGTGGCACACAAAGTGAAGCTGAGCTGCTCTTGGAATCCTTCTTGAGAGCAAGAGCTCCCACATTCTAAAATTATATGTTTTTCTGGAAAAGAAACAAAAAAACCAAACCAAAACTGAAAACATCTGCTCAACTCTGAAGACCTCCTACAGTCTGCAACTTGTTTTCTCTTTTCAAACCTGCTGAACGCACTGCCAGGAAATTTCTCCAGGGGGAGGAATTACAACCTGCTTATCCTTCTGGCTATTGCACTCACACACTCTCAGTTCCTGGCTTGGTCCAGAGTTGTGCAGCCCTCTTTGCCAATAGTAATACCATCCATAAACTCCCAGGTTAAAGGTCATCTCATTCCTCTTATTCTCAGGCGACTCCATTATTTTCACTCTTTTTCCAATTTCTACTTAGAGGACTCTTTTATTTACTTTTTAGAAAGTATTTCCACTTTGATATTCCACTCTGGAAAAAAATGGGGTGTGCAGGAGGACTATTGAAAAACAGGATGATACCTGAGTTACTTTTTGGACAGGATTGCAGTCAACTAAATGGCTGTGAAAAAATAGCAATTTTCTAACACCTATGAATCCCCTGCCCCTAAAAAAACTACAGGTAAATTCAAGCCATCACCAGCATGTTTGAAAATGAAGGCTCAAGGAAGACGGCTCTTCTGTTACCACCCCTTCTTCTTGAAAATGACTTAAAAAAAAAAAAAGGAGAAGGGAAAGAATTTAAAGAAAACATTAAGCATAAATTCAGTGTCAGCACTGTGGAGAGAAATCAGTACTTGTCTCAAGACAAGGTTTGCTGTTCCTTCATTGTTTACAAAGGAGTAGGCCCACTTGTGTCCTAAATCAGACACAGAGCTGGAAGAGCACAAAGGGTTTACACCATTGTTTACACTGAGGACAGGAGGAGAACAGATTAAAAATCAGCATAAGTAAAAGATGAATCAGATCACCAGCTTCTATTTTGGACCCCCAGGAACAGACATCCCATGTAATCATGTCCTGATCACAGCCTTGCCCATGTGCAGGTGGAATTTGTTAGGAGATTTCCAGGGGGTTCAGACAGCCTCCAACTGCTCTTACCCAAGGTTAGCTTCTACACACCCATTTCTTCATTTTCACAACAACCCTAACTAAGAGATTATCCCACAGAAAAGTTCTTTTCCTATTTGTCTGTGAAATGTAGAGACTTTCAGTCACAGGAAATGAGAAACAAAAATGTTACCTGCTTATCAAACTCCCTGTAATTGTTTATGCCTGGATGAGAGCTGCAGAGTTATCCTCAAAAATAATTTTTTTAATACATATCTAAGTCAGGGTTCAGGTTTGGCGACTGTGATAATTTGATGTCATTTAGCCTGGTTTAGATTTAATTGCATGGCACTTGGTATAAAGCAGCATACAGGGCTGTCTGTACTCAAGATGACACTAATAAGCTGCATCATTGATTATCATATAACCTTTAGGTGAAAGTGTGAATAGTTGGGATCACCTAATCAATTCTGCAATTAATTAGTTTGCAGTAGGCAGTCTCCCAGAGCCTGCAAAAGCACCTCATGTCCTGTTCTCAATTTTTTTTTGTTCACATTGTACAAGACTGAAAACTGAGACTGCATTAATACAGAAATGTCCTGTATATTTTTTTTTTTGTTCTTTTTGTGCCTATTTAGTTCGATTAAATTTTTTACAACCAGATTTAATATACTCTGAGAGAGTCACTGCAACGGAAATGCCAACATAGATGACAGTGATATAAGCAGGGGCTGACTAATTTTTGAAATAAAGAGCAAGGTTGCCCTCTGGAGACTTCTCTAGAAGTGCTTCTGAGAGCTGGGATTTTTTTTTTTTTCCAGTAAAACAAATTTGCTAAAAGGTTTTAAGATTTTTTTTTTCTTTTAAATACAAATGTGAATCAAGGCAGCTGATGCTAAGAACTTGTTACACCAAGAGCTGATGAAGCTACCTTTCAACCTAATGCATTGTATTGTCATTTACTCCAAGGTTCATAATGTCTTTTCAATATCAGTCTCATGTTGGTATGTGTCAGCCTAAAAAAACATTCATGGAATGGCCTTAGTCACTGAAATCGAAGTGAATTTTGTATTATTTACTCCTAGCGCGATGGCCATAAATTATCAAGTGCCTTAAGATTTTATTTTTTTAAAAAAGGCAATTTTCACAATTGCAGTTTCTGAGTTTATTTATGCTGAACACACAGGCTGTAGTTGAGCTCACAGTTGTCTGTAGCTACTGTTGGGGCAGTAACCGTGCTAGTTCTTAATCCACGTAGTTACCTTCACGGATAAGCAGTTCTTGGTGGGATGCTACATCAGAGCGGCTCCTTAATCCCACCGCACTCGCTGTCCGTGTGTCAGTAGCTGTGAGGGCAGGTGCGAAGGATGACGAGAAGCCGGCAGGTCAGAAATTAAGAAACCAGTCTTACTGCTGCAAATAACAAGCCGTCTAAACGCAGCTCCAGCCCACGAAGTTCAGCTCTGAAGGCAGTTTGGCAATGCGAGCTTTCCCCACCCTGAGCAGCAAGCATCACACGGGTGATGTTATTGCTACACGCGGCATCACTCGCTTCACCAACTAAGCAGCTGCATCACCCGGTGCCCTCACACCTGCCGGCCTTATCCAGGACGGGGAGCAGCACCCCTTCCCTCCCCAGGTAAGGCATCTGCCTTCGCTACTGGAAAAGGGCTGTTCGTGTGGGCGAGCGGGCGGCCGCCCCTCATGACCCGGTCCCAGGCGTGCGGGAGCCTGTCCCGGGGCCGGAGCAGCCCCTCAGAGCCCCGCGCATGCGCCCCGCGCTGCGCTGTGCCGCCGAGCCGGTGAGGGAGCGCTGCCGCCATGGC